>JASDQU010947482.1:44179-55440 GCA_032191745.1 Picea mariana
AAATGAGATGGAACAAAAGGCAGTTGCTAAGCAACCATGTCCTTCACTCCAAGAAGACCTCGCAACTGTTCAAGTTTGTGCTCTTTGAAGATTTTGTTGAAGATGTAGATGCCTGCACGGATCTAATGAAGTATATGCATCATTGATATTTCCATACATATCCACTTTATCTTCTTGTAATGAATAATATCCAAATAAATTTTGGATGAAATTTTGAAAACCGTACGGTCGTTTCCGGAAAAACGTTGAAATTTTGTTGATTTTAAAACAATCATAACTTCACTTTCTGGACTCCGTTTAGGAATTTTTTTTTGCAATTGGATATTGTCATAAGACCGCAGCCTTATCTTCTTTCGGGATTTTGGGCTTTCAAATGCCGATGCGCTCTAACTTCAGTTAGCCCTCCAGGCTAGAATTTTGGTCCACGCGACCTCCCCTTATATGACCGCAGTCATACCTCTTATCGGGATTCGGGGTTTCGAAAGTCGAAATGTATTGGACCTCTTGTCCACGGAATCCCCGATCTCTCAATTCTCGATTTCCCGATGGATGACTTTTCCTTTTGGGAAATTCCCTGATTGCTTCAATCTCCTCCACGTGTCCTCCTATGATGGACGGTCCTGATCGCTTCTCGTAATTTCGGATTTTTTGATGCTGAAATGCTCCGACTTCTTGTCCTTAGGATTTGCGAAACATCGAACCCCGATATGCCAATGGACTCTCCTATCAGAATTTTCCCCGAACTCTTGGATTTACGCCATGCGTCCCCTCAAGATGGACGGTCCTGATTTTACTCTCGAGATTTCGAGACTTCAAATACCAAAGTGTCTCGGCATCTTTTCCTCTGAACTCTTGAAGTGCCGATGGACTCCCGATCTCCACCACATGTCCCAACCAATGGACGGTCCTGATTCAATCTCGGGATTTCAAGACTTTCGATGCCTCGATGACACAATTTCCCTGTCAACTTGAAACCCTGGTGGCTGACGGGTTCTCGATTTCCGCCATGTGTTTCAACAGATGGACGGCCCAGATTGATTCCAGGATTTTCACCATGGAGATTCCCGATCTCCTGTCCTCGGAACTCCCGATTTCACGAATGATGAAATCTCGATGGCCACGCCTCTTGTCGGGACTTTCACCCTCCTGTTCACGAAGTTAAACCTCGTGCAGCTCCTATCAGATCCGACAGCTGACGGGTAGATGGACCAAGATCTGATGATCCAGATCCGTTCTTCCTGTGTGCTCACTCTACTACATCCTGGACATGGAAAAACCAACGGTCCAAATCTCTTCTGCAGTCTGATCAGACGACTGTTATGCCTCCTCCTGAGCTTCTGCACTTTCTTCCCAGATTTGGGAGAATTTGAAGTTCCTCAAAGGCCTCGACCTTTGTCTTCTTTCTCCTCTATGAACTCCTTTACTTTGAGTTCTCCCGTGCGTATATGAAGAACGTTGTCCCTCCTGAACTTTATAAACTCTGAACTCTTCAAAGAGTTCTGTGGTTTCTGCACTCCTTGCAGTGATGCTCTATGCACCTAAAGCACTATTCCTTCTGAGCTTATCCTTGAATCCCCAAGGGATTCTTTGACTTCTGCGCCTCTACAGGGTCTCTGCGCACATAAAGCACTATCCATCCTGAGCTTTCCTGTAGCTTCAACCTCCAAGGAAACTCGTCCTTTTCCCTTTCTCCCTCAGATGGAGAAATATGGATGCTTTCCTGGCTATCCTTCACTCAAGCAACCTCTTCCTGAGCCCTTCAGGGTGTTCAACAACCCTGCTAAGATCTTTCTCCTTGGATTATTCTTCCAAATTACAGAACTCAACAGAGTTCTCTTCTTTTGTGCCTGTCTGCACACTGTCTCAATGACCACCTAGCAGAGTATCCTCTCACAGAACATCCAACAGTTTTGTGCTTCTTCTATGCACCTATGCACCTGCTCAATGCCCACTTGGCAGAGCTCTCAGAATCCTCAGCAATTTTGGTTCTCCTTGAACACTCAGCAGAGTTCTTTTGTCTTCTATGCACTCCTTGCACCTGCTCAATGCCCTCCTGGCAGAGCTTCATAGAACTCCTCAAAGCTTCTGTCTGCAACTATGTTCTTCTCCACAGCCTTGCCTCTAAGGTATTCAGCAACCTTGAGGTCTTTCTCCTGAGTTTTTGACTCCAATTCTTGTGCTGCAGCACGTCTTTGTCTGAACCCACAGAATTCATAAATGCATCCGTTGTGCATGGCTATCAGAACCCCCAGTGTTCTGTCACACCCTCCTGGTGTGAAGCCTCAAAGACCTCTCAAGCCTGAAATCGAACAAATCCCCTGCAAATGCATACCTAACATACATCTACAGCATATAAAGAACACACATAGACATTCATTTAACACATAGTCATGCAGGAAAAACTATTATTTGTATTAAAATGGCAAATGCATGTTTGTACAAGGTGTTCCTGAGCACGGCCTATAACAAGGTCTCGGCTCTTCTCTTCTACTCTCTACTCGCAGACTCTAACTCTACTCTCTTATATTCAAAATGAGATCAAAATTGATCTTTTACATGAGGGGCTCTTTGAACTCTTCCCTCCAAACTCACCTACCCTATTCAATTACATTGAATGGTTGTCTAGTCCAGAATCGGATCTAGATCTCAACCTTACAAAACTTAAAGGCCTTCTACTCTAATGCCTGCACAAAGGCATGGCCCTATGGCTCAATAGCCTAAATATTAATTACATTCAAATTCAAAATTGAAAATGAGGTCTGCGCCTCTCTTCATCTTTGAATGCGTGCGCTTGACGTGGTTGTTTGGCTGGCTTGCTGATGTGGAGAGATGCTCCTGCATCATACTCCTCAGCTGCAAAATCATGAGCTCCTACTCACGAGCTTCCCATCTTAGCTGTGGAAATCCTCCTAGATCCCAAATTATCCTCTGGAGCTGTTCATCTGCTCCATTCTATTGTTGTTGTTATTGCTGCTTTTGCACTGTTGTTGTTGCTTCCTTCCTTATGCTTAGCCTCTCCTTGCTGACAGTTTCTGTTGACCGGATCATCAGCTCTTTGATCATGTCAACCACTTCATCCAGCTACTCCAATGGCTGGCCTTGTTCATGTAGTCTCCTCAACTGCAAAAATTTTCGGCACATGGGCAGATCACTGTGATCTCCCATGCCTTCTTCTTCATCTACTTCCAACCTCACCTGTTGGATGTGCATGCTCTGCACCTTTACCCTTCTCTCCAGGGCTTCTATCTATTCCCACGGATCAGCAAAGCAAATGTTGTCTGCCTCTTCTTCTTTTGATGCTGCAAACTCCCATGTTGTAGTCCTTTCAGCTTCATGGATGAATGTGTCGAGTCATCCCTTAGAATGCTCAGTTTCTCCTTTGCTTCTTTTGTTGTTAGCTTCAATGCTGCAGCTTCCTCAGCTTCCTGGCTGAATATGTTGAGCCATTCCTCAGAATGTTCATCTTCTTCTCTTGCTTGGGCAGCCTCGGATATCTGCTCCAATCCTTCTTCCCTGACAGTCTCAGCTAGTTGTCCTTCTGTTGTTGCTGCATCTGCAACACAGATTTCTGCATCCCCTTGGATAAGTAGTAGGAATACCTCGATTCCCCCAATCATCATAAGATTTCTCCGATCTTCCTCTTCTACCAGCTGGATCTGCTGATTCAACTATATCTCTGATCTCATCTGCTCTGTCAGCTCTTCTAGCTGATTCCAACTCATCTGTTCATCCCTACCCACCTGGCAATATGGGATCTGTTCACTATTCTCCTGGCAGATTATGAGATCAACTGATCCCATATTCATCAGCACTACTTGCTGAATCAAACTCACCTCCAAGTCCATGAGACCTTCATACAGTCTCAAATGCTCATCTCTACCCACCTGGCAATTTGAGATGCTTCCACTACCCTCCTAGCAGTCTTTGAGATCCCGCAGCAACCTCATTTCATTGCCCAGCTGGAAATGTGAAATTCCATGGCTTTCCTCATGACAGTCTCTGAGATTCTGCAGTGATCTCAACTAGTTGCCCACCTAGAAAACTGGAATTTCCTCTCTGCCCTCCTGGTAATTCTTGAGATCTTCAACTGATCCCAATTCACTGAGATTTCTCTAAGTCTCTGGTTCACATACCTGAACCATCTCCTCAGGTCCATCGAGGTTTTCAGCATGCCTCAACCATCCTCTCAACAGCCTACGCTATCTTCTAGCCATCAACTCCTTGACTGACCATTTTGCTTTTGCCTTCCTCATGGGCCATTCATACACCCACCGTGGTTTGGTTTTCTGCTGCATCCGCAATGCAAGCTTTTCTATTTCTTTCTTTATATCAGCGAGCTCTTCATCTATATATTCTTGTCTCTATAGCTCTGAGTTTTTCCTTCCAGCATATCTACGGCTTTCAGTAGCCATGTTGTTGTTTCTGTCTACTCGCCTGGCAAACCTGTTGCTCACTCCTGCAAACCTGAGTGTTTCCAGCTTCATCCTACAGTCTTGTTGTCTGCCTTCTGGACTGTTGCCTTCCTACAAACAAATCCTTACAGAGTTTCAATACTTTGTCTTCTTTCTGCTCCTTCTGTCCCTGTAATATACAGACAGAATCTGTGCTCTGATACCTTAAATTAATGCAGTGTATTAGAGTGCTCTTTTTCCTCTTGCTTCTCTTGCCTGAAATCTACAGACAAGATTCAAAGCTCTAATACCAACTGACGCAGACCTTCCACCTCTGCCTCGGCAAAGGCCTCTTCGCTAACCTCCCGATCTTAAGGATCGCTCAAATTCCCCTTTGAGCCAAAGCAACTCTTTCGATTCCAAAGTGGAATCTCTGTCAAAACCCGATCCACATGTCCTGCTCTTTTCCTCATGATCTTCTGCACTCCGACCACTGCCTCTTCCTCAACAGGGAAAATATACTTTCAGGGTTCAGGGTTTCCTAATCCCCAATGTCAAGAATCCTCTGTACTCTTGAATCCCCGATCTCTGATTTACCGATTTCCCGATATGGCTCTTCCCACCTTATCCCCTCCTGGCTATGGCCTAGTCCATATGACCAGAAGTCATAAGACCATAGCCTTATCTTCTTTCGGGACTTTTGGCTTTCAAATGTCGATGCGCTCTAACTTCAGTTAGCCCTCTGGGCTAGACTTTTGGTCCACGCAACCTCCCCTTATATGACCGCAGTCATAACTCTTATCGGGATTCAGGGTTTCGAAAGTCGAAATGTATTGGACCTCTTGTCCACGGAATCCCTGATCTCTCGATTCTTGATTTCCTGATGGATGACTTTTCCTTTCGGGAAATTTCCCGATTGCTTCGATCTCCTCCACGCATCCTTCTATGATGGATGATCCTGATCGCTTCTCGCAATTTCAGAGTTTTCGATGCTAAAATGCTCTGACTTCTTGTCCTCAGGATTCACGAAACACTGAACCTCGATATGTCGATGGACTCTCCTATCGGGATTTTCCCCAAACTCTTGTATTTATGCCACGTGTCCCCTCAAGATGGACGGTCCTGATTTACTCTCAGGATTTCAAGACTTTAAATCCCGAAGTGTCCCGACATATTGTCCTCTGAATTCTTGAAGTGCTGATGGACTCCCGATCTCCACCACGTGTCCCAACCAATGGACGGTCCTGATTCAATCTCAGGATTTCAAGACTTTGATGCCTCGATGACATAATTTCCCTGTCAACTTGAAACCCCAGTGGCTGACGGGTTCTCAATTTTCGCCACGTGTCTCAACAAATGGACGGCCCAGATTGATTCTGGGATTTTCACCATGGAGATTCTCGATCTCCTGTCCTCGAAACTCCCGATTTCACGAACGCTGAAATCCCGATGGCCACACCTCTCGTCAGGACTTTCAACCTCCTGTTCACGAAGTTAAACCTCGTGCAGCTCCTGTCAGATATGACGGCTGATGGGTAATTGGACCAAGATCCAACAATCCAGATCCATTCTTCCTGTATCCTCACTCTGCTACACCCTGGACGTGGAAAAACCAGCGGTCCATATCTCTTCTGTAGTCTATTCGGATGGCTTCTATGCCTCCTCCTGAGCTTCTGTGCTTTCTTCCCAGATTTGGGAGAATTTGAAGTTCCTCAAAGGCCTCGACCTTTGTCTTCTTTCTCCTCTGTGAACTCCTATACTTTGAGTTCTCCCACGTGTATATGAAGAATGTTGTCCCTCCTGATCTTTATAAACTCTGAACTCTTCAAAGAGTTCTGCGGATTCTGCACTCCTTGCTATCAGAACCCCCAGTGTTCTGTCACACCCTCCTAGTGTGAAGCCTCAAAGATCTCTCAAGCCTGAAATCAAACAAAGCCCCTGCAAATGCATACCTAACATACATCTACAGCATATAAATAACACACATAGACATTCGTTTAACACATAGTCATGCAGGAAAAACTGTTATTTGTATTAAAACAGCAAATGCCTGTTTGTACAAGGTGTTCCTGAGCACGGCCTGTAACAAGGTCTCGGCTCTTCTCTTCTACTCTCTACTCGTAGACTCTAACTCTACTCTCTTCTATTCAAAATGAGATCAAAATTGATCTTTTACATGAGTGGCTCTTTGAGCTCTTCCCTCCAAACTCACCTACCCTATTCAATTACATTGAATGGTTGTCTAGTCCAGAATCGGATCTAGATCTCATCCTTACAAACATTAAATGCCTTCTACTCTAATGCCTACACAAAGGTAGGGCTCTATGGCTCAACAACCTAAATATTAATTACATTCAAATTCAAAATTGAAAACGAGGGTTGCGCCTCTCTTCATCTTTGAATGTGTGCGCTTGATGTGGCTGGTTGGCTGGTTGGCTGATGTGGAGAGATTCTCCTACATCAGTATTCCACACTCAAAGAGTGAATAATTTACAATATATATATATATATATATATATATATATATAGGATAAATGAGTAACTAGTGAGCCATAGTGGTGGTCTAGATTGATCTGGACACACACCAGCAGTTACAAGAGTAAACTGCCACCTAATCTAGTCTCTCAAGCAGTTACGGGAGTGAACTACCACCTAGCTAAGTTAACTAGTCAACTAGTCTTCAGTTAATTGATTGAAAAAAGAGTAGTGAGTTGGTGATGATCCCAATGTTGCATGGTGACAAAACCAGTGCAACATCTAAACTCAACTCAACTAGTCAAACTGAAGTGTCAACTGAAAGAGAATATTCTCCAGGTGGAATATTCTCCCCTAAAATATAGGAGACTGGATAATGACTAATTATGACTAATAAATAAGGAATAAATAAATCCTAGGTGTGTGTGAAGTAACTCCGACACTTTTTACTATGATACTACGCCAATATGTGTTCATCATTCACGATGATGATGTTCGAATTTGCTTGGTGATTTTTGTTAATGCGTTTATGAGGTTCATTTTATAATGCACCTTCGTCATTGATGTTGGCTTCAACAGTGACGAACTTTTCCTAACGCATCAGTTAAGAAGGAAAGAAAAAAAAAATCTACCTGTTGTTTATTGCTTTTGTCGTCGTAATGGTGGGGATGTTACAATGGCTTATTCCTTGGGTCAACCCTGATAAATGAGTGGTGCATTCCTTTGGTCGGTGAGTTGAGAGGAACATGAGATTTATGGTTGGAGTTGTTAAATTGCAAAAAAAAATATTTATAAATATTTTGATGTAAATTTGCATACACACACACAGATATATGTGTGTGTGTCTACATAGAGTGCATCGATGATGGCACACAATTTTAGGTTAGGGGGAATGTAACATCCCCATTATAATCCCCAGTTTAATTAATGCTTATGTGGATATAATATGTGGCTAGGGCCAAGAGATGCAATATGAAAATTGTACTTCAATGTTTTAATAATAAAATGTGATGTCAGTTACTAAAGGGGACATGGAAAAGAGATGGGGGATGAATTAATCCACAAGAGAGGGAAGTGTCTAGGATAATGGCCAAGAGGGGGTCAAAGGGGGAAATACCCATGTATATTAATTTAACCCATTTTTTCGAAACTTGCTTATTGTATACAAGCCTTCCAATTTTGCATTGAGTGTTCCCAAAGCCAATGATTGAGTACATGTAAGAGAGTGGGTGTGAGTGGTCACATCCTAGAGTTATTAGGAACATAGGGGTTGAGTACAATCATCTTGGGGAAGAGTTTGAATCAAGAAGGCAAGCCAAAGAGAGGAAATACATATTGGTTGGGGGACAACAGTTTGACACATCATTTTTTGTGCATGGGAAGGAAGGGGAGAGAAAGAAAGAGATCTTGGAGTTGGTGCAGCCATGGAGGGGGAATTCTATAGTAGAATAGAGTGTAACTGGAGAAAATTGGAGCAGTAAAAATGAAGATCTATGTTTTCAAGCATGAAGAGTGAACTCATGTGCAAGTTGCACTAAAACAACAAGTGTTGTTGTTGATTTGTTGATAGTTTTCCTAGGAGCAGTTTCCCTTGATTTCCCAGCTAAGAGATTCCTAGCTACCGCTACCAGAGAGACCCTGATAAATGAATGGCACATTCCTTGGGTTATCCTTGATAAACAAATGGTACATCCCTTGGGTTAACCCTGATAAATGGATGGTACATCCCTTGGGTTATCCTTGATAAACAGATGATATATCCCTTGGGTTATCCCTGATATACAAATGGTGCATTCATTGGGTTGGGAATGTTAGGAGGAAGAGAGTTGGTAGAAAAATCGAGATAGTTGTAGGAGAGTATCAGTTGGGTTATGAGTTTTATAAGTTGTGAGTGCACTGTGAGAGATCACCCTCTTTTTTGGATTAACAGCCTCATCTTAGGGGTGACTGACTCTTGATATTTGGAAAAATCGGTCTATGGTTGGGTGGAGCCTCCATCCAAAGAAGTTGGTTGCATGATTCATGTTTAAATATAAGTGTTTTATCATGTTGTTAAGTTATTTACATGTGTGATTGTTGTGCGTGAACTCTTCGTAAATGAGAATGACTTGTATGTTGTTGTAATGAGTGGATTAGTTGCATTTCGTGTTGATTATTAGCATGCTATATATGCCTATGTTTTATGGATATAGACAATAGATAAATCTATTTTAAATTTGTAGATGTAAGCTATAGTAAATTGGCTAACAGCAAAAGAATTAATTTAGGTAGCATAATTTTGTTTCCATGTGTATTATGCACCGTAACGTCCCTCGGTCGGGCTGGGGAATGTTACATTATGGTATCAGATTTGTAAGACAAGTAGTTTAATGTGGTGTGGCCCAACCTGGGTGCTTCATATGTTACATGGAGACTTAAAATCAAGATGAAAACCATCAGATCAGGAGATCCCCTTGGAGACCTAGGGGATTCCCATGTGCCCCTTCTAGATGAGAAAGAGAGAATTTGTTTTCCATGTGCCCCTTCTAGATGAGAAAGAGAGTTTGTTTCCCATGCGCCTCTTCTGGATAAGAAAGTGATTGAGCACATGGTTTTGGAGAAGAAGAAACATGAACTTCTTAGTAGGTACATGGGTGAGGATATCATGTTGGGGCAGACCAAGGCCAAGGAAATGCTTAATATGTAATGATAAGATATGATGACAAAGATTATGGATCATTAGTTGTTTTTCCAAATTTGATTCTTAACTTCTATTAAATATACAATATGGATCTTAGTTCATTCTTAAGGTTGACACAATGCTATATTTAATACATCGAACATGGTCATTTCTTGTTGAACATTGAAAAGGGTAATTGGGAACCTCTAATCGTAGAGATTGGTTGTCCTAATTATGTTAAAGTAGGGGAAAATATGATGAACATTGAGGGGAATAAAGTTGAAGTTCCCAATTCCATCGAAAAGGGCCCTAGTTAAAGATACTTTGGGGCTATGAAATTCCTCCCCATCGTCAAAGTGATATTTGATAATCCCCCTTGAGGTGAAGAAGAGGAGGTGTAGCTATGTGATTTAAAATCAAATTTATTCTAGTTCATATTTGTCTATAGGAACGACAAGGATGATATATTGGAGAAATGAAAGCATGCCGCAAAATAGGAGATGCAAGGAAGAGCACTGAGGAAGTGGTAGAGGATTGTTTTGATGCGTTAAATTATGAGAGGCATTGAAAAGAAAAATTTAATTCTGGAGGTTTTCATAAGTAGCTTGTGAGTCAAATTGTTTTTCTTATAGGTGCGTCTATTGTTGTTGTTGTTACTACACTCAACGTTCTCATCCTATATGATTCACATAAAATTATTTTTAGCCACATATATATAGATAAAAAAAATTATAATATAAAACACAAGCATATATAACTAATTTTTATTTATCATAAACTAAAATTAGTTTTTGTTTGCAAACAAAATGTGAAAAAGTAACATGTGCAATTAATAACATAACACACACCACTATCGATTCTCCATATTAGACATAAGTCACCAAACAATTTTATGTTAAATTTAATGCACCAGTGCGTCATTTTTTGTCGACAACTGATATCTATAGTAGTGTGTTGTGTTATATAGAGAATTTGTTAAGGGTTTTCATATGAAACGACCCACGATGCCATTTGACATATGAATTGTGTAACTCAGGGAAGTTGGTTCTACTGAACACACCTCTCTAATAGAATATTTTAATCATAAACCAAGTGGTGTGATTTGTTATATGAAAAACACTAGTACTCTGTGTTACCTGGGGCACCAGACACTTTGTAATGGTGCATTGTATTTTATGATGCACTAGTAACTGGTGTGTATTAAAATACTCACCGTAATGATAATTTTTTAAATATTTCTCTTGGTGCAAATTAGTTAACCACACCGATGCATTTTAGTGAATTTAGCAAACCAACACTCCATTTTAGCTTTGTATGCATTGTTACCAGTGTTTTTTTTCTTATAACACACTAGTAATAGAACATCCCATAAAACCAACCATATGGTAAAGTATTATGCATTTTTCTCGTTTTCTTGTAGTAAACAACACCGGTGTGTTGTATTTATTTGACGCATCGTTGAGAAAAAATTCTATATCAAAATCTGTGCGGTGTGTTTGGTTAATATAATGCACCAATGTGTTTATCTCAATTGGCGCACTGCATAGGATCTTAGCGGTGCTTTCACCATAAGATGCAACACATTGATAATTTATAAAAATTAGGCCCAATTTCATGCTCTTTACAACAACCATGTGTTGTTTGGGCCTAGGGGAACCAAAAGGTTAAATTTATTTATTGCAACTTAAGTGGTGTGATGTGCTAATAAACATGCATTGGTGCTATTCTGTTATTGG
>JASDQU010947482.1:62673-75248 GCA_032191745.1 Picea mariana
TTGGAATGACATGCATGTAGTTAACCGTGGCAAGTCTTTAGTTCCATGCGAGTTTAATTGATTGTGAATTAATGAATAGTTAATTCTCTGAACTCGCACTAATACAACTAAGCTTAACTCACTTAACTACACTTACAATTCTGTTACAATTCCAAATCACTCAGTTATGAATGAGATAATAGATTAATATTTATTGTCTAATTTACTTAAGGGAAAACTAAATTAGACACATGTTTCTTGTTGACTTTTCAACATGCTAGTCAGTCTTCATGATACCAATCATCGGATATTGAATAGAGATGTAGACTACTAACCCTAAAATTTGCATGAAGTGAAAGTATTTACGGTAGTCATAAGTTTACCTAATTCACACACATAACTTCAAAATTACGAAAAAGTTTAGTATTTTCCATGATCAGAAGAAACTAATTCAAAGAAATTTTTCCTAAACTTGGTATGAAGAGCCAACAAATTCAGTTTGCATCGAACATAATTAAGGACTTGTAAATCTATGAAAATGCATTTAAGAAATCCTATTTATATAACATTATGAAAGAATCATTACTCTTAATAATTGCATGAAGATCTTTCCATAGTCCAATAGATTGCTCTAGCGTATAAAATCCAACAACATTGTATGAGAAATATAAATATGCCTAAAGCTTTATCATGCTTAAATTATATATAAGAATTCCAATATGAGGTGTATAAGAAATCTATGAAAGAGATTGCTCCTACCATTTCTACTCCATGAAAGATACATGAAAACATGATCAAATTCGATAGCATGAGAGATTTTCCCAGCTACAAAAATGTGATCATCTTTAGCCATTACCTTGTCAAATTAGCCCATTATGAAATTCATAAATTTTAGTAACCAGTCAAGGCTCCACAACTACATCACATGTTTAACCAAACATATAATTGGAAAAGATAAACTCGAAAATAAGAGTCCATGGGGAAGTTATATAAAGACTAGAAAAATACAAATTTAAAACATTGTTCATGCCGCCTTGCAGAAAACTATTTTTTCTCTCATGAACTTAGAAAGCCCCATCACAAAGACTATAAAGTAAGAAAAAATATTGTTAAGTATAGAAAGAGAAGAGTATCACAAAAATATCAAGGTAATGTATAATAGCCCATGATAACGAACCCTAGACAATTATCACCCTAGACCCCAAAACACTTAAGATAATAGCTTCAGGAGCATCATAAGCAAGGGAAAATGCATACCTATATCATGTAGCAAATCCAGTCCTTGATTCATACCTAGGCGTAATAGCCATGGATCTGGTTGAACCAATGCCCTTGCACAAGTAGGAGTAGAAACATTAGCTAGAGCAGTAGAAAGTAGACACCATCAGGCTGACAAGAAAGTGACTGATCACAAGAGAATTAAAATGAAAACAAGAAACATGTGCAATAGTGGAGTATCGGTACTTTGTCCCCTGAGGTTCTAATGTAGGAGTTACATTATCCTTATTATCTAATACAAGATTCACCTTATGGTCTACTATAGGATCGGTTTGGCTTCGTCCTCCCATATGAAAAGGAATGAATCAATAAGGTTATATATACCATAATTTGTGTTTAGAATTTTTTACGACAATGTAGATCGACTTAGATCCTGAACAATTTAGGGATAACCTTCCTGCATGCATGAAGGATTCATATCAATGGCACATAAACCACCAGTACTTGTGGGATGGGATCATGCATGGAAACAAAAACCCTCTTTTCATGACTCCTTACTTATAATATATAACATTCTTGGGTCGGTGGGCACTTTGAACATATAAAATTTTGAAGCCATATCGGTAAGTGAGGTAGGAACCCTCTGTTCTATATCAGTAAGTTTTGTGCAAGTAGGTGTCCCTATGTTTCGTCTATTCAATGTCATCCCGATATGGTTCTTATCACTCAGTTATGGAAGTATGGCTATGACTGACTACTAGCAATGACTATAGCTTCTAGCAATGACCTCTTGGAAATGATAGGCAGTGACATGAGTGTCATCAATGAAAAAAAGAGGTGCTTTCCTCACCCTCCTCACCCCAACAATAATTTTATATTTTGTTGAAGAAAGAGAAAGAGCATATACCCATGTTCTATTGAAAAGAAGGCGTAGGAGGCTATTGGGCGAAGCTACATTACGATGAGGCTCCAACAAAGGCAGTACTAGCTACTTAAACTAGGACCCAAGTTGGGGAAACAAAGGTAAAAGGTCAAGTCAAACCTCTGAATTGAATGGGAAAAGAAATGACTTCATAGACCGGACTATGAGATGGATGTCTTATGACCTCAAAAAGGGAACATAGAATAGTTATCTAAGATCGAGCTCATTCCTCAGATAAATTTGATCCAATTGATGATGAAAATCCATTCCACTCTGTCCCTTGCCTTCATTCCCATTGATAAGGAGGGATTATTATTAGATAGATAAGGAGGGAGTATTCATTTAGATAAGGCAAGGGGGGATATTGGTCATGGATTTCACCCTTGAATTGGACCTGGACTTGATAGTCGGAACCTCAATGCAAATAGACATGTCCCTTCCCAATCATATCCCTATCTGTTTCCAGTCATATAAATTAGGTCAGAATGGGTAGGATTTATGTTTCCTATATCCCACATTTGGCAGCAGATTCGATTTAAGCTCCATATCTAGTAGAGGTTCCATGTGAAGGTTCAGTTGGAGACCCAGAGCCTCCAGCAGAAGGAGATAAATAAATAGGAATGGGAGAGAGATAAAATAGAAATGAAATGAAAAAGTATCTATCAAGAGCACACCTGTCATTTGAAAACTACTCTTAGCAAGCCTTTTTTTCCAACCCAAAATAGATCCAATAGGAGGAGTATGGCCCCCACGAAAAAATGTGGCATTCAAAGTGATTGACCCAGACCCTGACTCCTCATAAACCTGAAAAGAATTATAATATTGGAAATGGGGAATCAACCCTTGGTCACTGGATTCTAGATAGAGGGTGTTTTCAGAGACGTAATAGATCAATCATATTAGATAGTTCATCTACATAGACATTGTTATTGAAAAAAGGGCACCTCTATGAAAATCACCTGAAGTTTACCTACCTGAGCTTGCCTTATACAAACCAACTTATCTTATAGGTCCCTATTAGGTAAGTTCCTTAGGGAGTTATTAGACTTTATTACAGGATAGGCATAGTGGCTATTTAATGTAATGTATAGTGCAGATAAGACTCCATAAATATTTCATTTTCCTTCCTGAACAACGCCAAAAGTCGTACCCTAACAATTTTCTAGTGAAAAGGGTGGAAACCATCTTGAACCTTGAAATTAAATCCATGCTAGCTAAAGTACCTTGAATATATTGATTTGGTCCATGAGGCATGGTTAAGGCATAGTAGGAGGGGGAGGAGGTTAGGGCTTGACTTACCTCCTTATCTAGGGGTTGGTTAGCTCCTTATCTGCATTATTGTATCATTTACTTTCTTCCCTGCATTGTGTTTGAAGTGCTCATGAGAATGTAAAACCAAGAGAAACAAAGTGTTTAAGATCACCTACATGATTATGTTCATGATCAAAAAAACGATCCCCAGGAATGTTTGTTGAGGGGCGAGGAGAAAACAAGCCGCTTTAAAGACCACTACTAGAAGGCAGTAGTGTTCGAGAGCAGAGGAGTTTGATTGACATTGTTATCACTCTGTAATTTTCCCAAGGCTGTGGAGGTAGTCATAGAGGCAACATAAAAACTTCTTTGAGTCAAGGATCTATCCCTCCAAGACTAAGAGAGGGATATCTCTGTATGATTTAACTTTGTTTAGATTGGATTTTAGGCTAGGTATGAGGATAGAAGGTTTGTTTTAAGAGTTTTTTGGGTTGGAACAGCAGAAGAGGACCATTGGGAAAAATGGAGTCACAGGTTAAAGTGCTTAAAAGAATGGATAGCTGAGACAAAATGTAACCAGGCAGGGTAATCATGTCAGTGGATCCTTTGAGCTTATAAAATTGTAAAAGAAGAATATATTGAAGTTCATTTCAAATGCAAATCAGAGCTTATCCGAATTCTACATTCTAATTTTAGAAGAAAACATAAATATCATTTTAAGCCAGATCAGGGTGTCTAAGACAAATCCTGAAAAATAATCTTCTTATAAACGATAAGGAAGGAAAACAATATGTAATACAAGATAATAACAGGTTACATAAAGAGGTACTTCACCACATGATCATGACACAAGAATCTGGGAAGAAAGCCTTTGTATTCATCCAAAGAGTCACTTACAACTTGCTGAACATTTTTACAATAGGAGGTGATAATTCCATCCCATCCTCCTCTTCAGGTCTGAATGAACAACCTTTTTTACTATGGCCTCTATGGAATTATATAATCTTCACAAAATAGTTTCAAATCCTCAAATGATGGATCTAAAAATTACAAATGTTTATAAAATCTATCCTATTACAAAATTCTAGGAGATAGATCCTATTCATAAGTGATTGAATCCCTATCAACACTATAGTCTTTGATATCTTCATAGCCTTGCTGGATGATGGTAGGACTTCTTGAAATATTTCAATGACACATGAGCCATGAATCAATTATCTTCAACCAAAATGGAATCATATTTGAACCTTTCCCCTTTGTATTTGCCTTAAAATTTGAAAAAGATATTCCTTCTCATCTATTTTGGAGTTGGGATGCATCTGCAAGTCTCCTCGAGTGATATGGCAGAAACTGGATCTGATATGGGATAACATATTGTCAATATGTCCATATCTATACTTTCGAAAGCTAACACGTATAGAACAGAGCCAATTTAGTTGCCAAAAGTAAGGGGATTTGGTAGCGAACAACACCTCTATGGACCAAAATAAGCTATTGAAAGTCCTGAGTTTTCCAAAACCATTCAAAATTGCAAAATTTGATTCCTTTACTCTATCTAACTCTTTAGATTCCTTGTTTAGGTCCATAGCAACTTCAACCAATGCTTCTAAACTGAGATGAGCTCTTGGTTTAGGTTTTCTAGGTGCTATTTTAAACCTCAAGGACTTGATCATTTGGTAAAGTTTCTGTTTTTTAACAGACAGTCTTTTATTCTTCCTTTCCAAAGCTACATGCATCAAAGCTAACCTTTTAAATGAGTATCTTACCTCATCATATGTTCTTTTCATAGCCTGATTCTGAGATTTGATGACTCTTTCTAACAACCTAAGCTCTGTCACTTCCTCTTTCAGCTTTTGAATCTTGGATTCTTTACTGGTCTTCTTTTTTGTTGATGTCTCGGGTAACTCAAAGGCTGGAGCTTCAAATTCAGTTTCCTCTCTCTCCTCCATGGGTGGTTTAGACTCATAATCTGAGTATGGAAAATTCAATATGGTTTTATTAATAACATTGCTCTGGCCCTCGATTCCCTGATCAAAATCAAGCTTCTTTTTTTCCTTCTTAGACCTGGGTGAAGGGGTTGGTTGTTCTATCTGAACTGGTGACAAAGCTATTCTCTTTCTCTTACTTCTCTTTGGTGTATTTGACTTCTTTGTAGGTGTCTTCTTACCCTTAAGCGGGGTCTCTTGCTCAAATTCTCTGCAAAATAGGATATAGTCCAATGTATTCTCTCTTCTCTGGAGTTCCTCCATCACTATAAGCTTAATAAGGCCATGATGGAACAATCCACTGTTTTCTTTCTCAGGTTTAGCTTGGACTTTTTGTGCCATCTTGGTGAGGCTCCTATGAAGATAATGAGGCAATTTCAAAGGGTTTCTGCCTGTGAAATTATTGATAAGCCTGAAATGGTACAACATGACCCTGCCATACCTCCCTTCACACATTATGTACAACTGAATAAGCTTCAACAATTCTTGCCATTTGTCTTCCAAGTAATTTCTGGAAATGTCCCTTTTCCAAATAATGCTCTAGAATTCTGGCTTGAGGTAAGATCTAAATTCAATGTCTTTAATGGCAGTGGTCTTGAACCACCTCTCACCCTCTCCAGGCATCTTAGTTGTTGCAGTAATACTTGCATCATCTATCTACATTTCCAGAGGACCCAATTTCACTTTGTCTCCATCAAAACTTTTGACAAATGCCTCTGCAATTCCTTGATGATACCCTTGTAATTTTTCACAAAACCTATAGCATCCTTCATCCTTGAACATTTCACAAATCTATGGATGAGATTCCAGATAGGAAATATCTTGAAACTCCCTCCTGAGCAATGCTCCTCCAGTATACATCTGCAAAAACCTGTTAATACCTTGAAGACACTAAAATCTGGTTTGATGGATGGGAGACCAGCGCTAGGAAAAAGGAGGAAGGAAAGATAGATGTGAGAAATTTTTGAGACAAGCAAATGTTTTGGATGGTAAACTTTTAAAAATGCCAAAAAAGGAATATCTTAGATCATAATTTTTATTTAAAACCAACTCAGACAGTAATGGTTTCTCTCACGAAGAGATAATGGAAATGATTATTGATGATGGAAGGGTTTCAAATAGACATCTTAGGGTTTCGTATCCATCATCGAATAATGAATACAAACCAAAATAAATGATTGAGACCAAGAAAATCATATCTGGATATGATTTCGACAGCACTTAAGATGATTATGACGTGTGTACTACCAACGGTTTGAGAGTCCAATGGGACAGGCTAACCGTTGGAAAAAAATTTCGCTTTCAACAGTTAACAACTCCTTGTGCCTTCCTTTTTAGCTATCAAAATTGGGAAGTGTTGACAGTGCCAGTTTCAACAAATAACAACACATACAAATTTGACCTTTAGTTGTCGAAAGTTATTTATTTGACCTTTTACATTCAATACTTTCAAACCATCACTTGCCAACTTTGGATATACCTGGACACCTCTTTGAAACATAAGATATACCACTGGACCATTACTCCCAAGCTTCTTATCATGCATACATTCTCAAAATGATCAAAGCAAATTTCCAAATAGGTAATTGGAGAACAGATGACTATATCATAGGACCTTAACAGACATCTTGAGAGTTGATATATCACATTCATTTGGTAAGACTACCTACGTTACATGTAGGCAGGCTCAACATCAGAGAATCCATCCTTCTCACTCATCATGATATGGATAGTGCTATCATCACCATTATTGAATAGACGCTTTCCAGATTGAATGACCCAGATGAATAAGTGAATGGAAAGAAGCAGGTCGGAGAAAGAATTTGCAAAGAAATATTTGAAGAGTTAGTTATTTTCAGTGCGGGAGTTTCCCATCTTCCTTTTGATGTGTCAAACTTAAAGGAGTTCAAGAAGTTGATCCATTTATGTTACAACCTGGGTGATTTAGAAAATCTAAGTGAGGCAAGTTCACTTCAAATATATGGTCCTCATTATATCTATTTTCCTGGAATATATATAAATCTATATCATTAGTAGTTTTATTATTTTTAATGATCTGAGTATGATTTTAATAGATCAATAATTGCATAATTTGTAGATTCCTTGAATATTAGACACATCGATTTCAAATTAAATTCCCTTGATTTCCAAATCTCTTCCAACTATATTCAACAACTGAGCAATATTATAGTATTGAGACTGAAGAATGCACAGTTTAAAATATTACCTCAATAAATATTAGACACATTGATTTCCAATTAAATTCCATTCCCCTGGCTTCCAAATCTCTTCCAATTGTATTCAACAACTCAACAATCTTCGAATTGTATTCAACAACTCAACAATCTACCAGTAATGAGACTGAATAATGTAAATTTGAAAATATTACCTCAAGGGCTAGGAGATATGGGAAATGGTTTGCAGGAACTAAAACTTTCAAATTGCCAATATCTAGAGGAATTACCCGGATCAATTTCTATGACTTGTATATTTACATAATTTCAAACTTTCTTGACAACTTTTTCAAACTTTCCTGGCAGGGACTAAGCATGTTGAAACTCAAAAATTACAGAAGTTTTCCTAAAACTCATAGCCTCCAGGAAATCTCCCTCAACCTAAGAAAAAAATAAAATAAAAAATAAAAGGGTGCCACATATCCTGGAGACTCTTAAGCTCAAGGTAATGAAGGCATGATATCTTCACTTGCCACACTTCTAGTGAAATATAATAAAACTTATCTCTATGATATGTAACCCTAGACACTTAGAAAACTCAACCTCATAGATTTGTCTCTCCATCAGCTGGAATCACCCTATTTACATGCATATTGAACTGTCTACACTTGCATTTGGTCGCAGAGGCTGGGGATGTAACAGAGAGGCTACTAGATAGAGCAAGGCTCACAAATTTCAGGGACTTGGTGCAGCTAGGGGACTTGAACCTTGGGCGAAAGAAACAATGGAAGTGCTTTCTTATCGGCATTGAATGGTCGCCTGGAAAGTGAGATATTATTTATGTGGGAATGTGCAATGAACTCCATTATTTAACTGCACATTTATCCACCATTCTTAATAATAACATACAACTTCACATTTATTGATTTAATAATTAGACATATGTACAACCAAGACAGTCAAGTACATGCTATGAACACTTGTACCATTTAGATCTTTGAGCTCTATCGACACCACAGTTAAGTGCATGCAATGAACACTTGTATAACTTTTATTTTTTCTATGTATATCTTGATAAATGTTGAGTCTATATATTAAGCGAACTCTAATAATAATTTGAGTAGATAAATCGAGCACCTTATCGTAAGTGTACTCCCCTACAACATTCCCACCTTATGAATATTATTCTCCATTATACCATCTTTATGCAGGGTAGAGAAGGGTTATACCTGACCAAGACTAATCAACACCAAGAGGGTAGCAACAGTAGAAACAACATATTTATATTGAAATGGTTTGTTACGATGCATCTATTTTGGGAACATTGTCCTTCGCACATAATTACAGAGGTAGACATGATCAAAATGATCAAAACCGTAAGGATAAAACTAGGTGATGATGGAATAACCATCTGAACCATATCTACCCATATAATCCACACTTTAATCGAAAGATTTCATTATAGAAAGACTATCATTTATTGTATCTTTCATCCTCGGTATCCACATATTTATTCTTCTCCTCTCCTTTCTCCTTTTACTTGCCTATCATTAAATCAAACTATTCTTTGGTTATAGTCCTTCTTTCATACTCTTCCAATTGTAATATTTATTTTCCTCATTCATCCTAATTCATATTTACTACCTCTTTAAAGAATAGACCCCTTGTAAAATGTCCTCTAAAATATTCATGTCATGTGAAAAAGGATGTATTAACCCAACAAACTTAATATGATCTCTCATGATTCCTATCAAATAATTCCTTTTAGTTTTCCCTATGAATAAAAAAAGTTATTTTAATTTGTAGCTTATTTTTTGTCATGTGGAACATTTAGTAGGGACTCTCTAGGAACTTGCATCCAAAAAATAAGTTATCCCTTCCCCTATTATTTGATAGGAAATTTTCCTGCGTAGTAGTTTTTCAGGAACATACTTAGGAAGAATATATAGGGCTTGTACACAACCAAATATCCCGACATAGGTGTAGTGTATGCCCATACCAATCACCAATGTATTTAAGGGATTCACTGGATCCTTGAGATAATATATGAGGATGGTTGTTGAATATGATTAAAAAATAATGGAGACATGAAATTACAACAAATATCATAAGGTACCTTTTATAGTTGTGATCATTTCATGGCCCCATAATTTTTTGTAAAATTCAACCACCATGATCATATATTATCTCAAGGAGTCATTCTAAAAAGGTTATTGCATATGCTTTTCATAAGATTCTATTTGGAAAGATGCTTTTAGAAACAAGTGCCATTGTCATTGGTGATGTCCATGACGAAAATGAAATTGAAATATGCAATTTCAAAGCCATGAAATGTATTTCTATAAAATTTAAAAGCCAAAGGTATCCATATCTCTTAATTTGCTGGAAAAACTAGGGAAAATGATGGTCAATCTGATGCCCTTCTTGAATCACGTCAGTTTTAATAAATATGAAAGTAGTTACACATGTAAATCATGTTATTGAATTCGAGTAAATGATAAAGTATTTACACATGTAAATCAGGTTATTGAACTCAACGCTCTAAAATTAACGACTAATACACACACATGGTAATTACCAAAAAATACTAACTACTAGCATATGTCATTTCCGGGATCGGAGAAACACTCGATTTGATACATAATAATAAAAAATCCTATGGATGTCGGTTATATAATAATCAATATTTTCTCCAACTACTACATAATTACAGAAGAAAGCACGATGGACTTGCATAATCAATAGACCCAGGGACTTGCATAGCCAATAGGGAGTTCATCGGGGGAATTTTTTTCTCATAACAGAACTAATAAGAAAGAGAGATCAATGCTTGGTGGAGATTAGGATATCAAAGGATTCACTCTAACTCGTACATAATATGTAAAATTAATATGGCTTTGTGGGACTACAAAACTAAATATGGCTTGGTGGAACACTTCCAGATGGCTTTCCAGGAACACTTCTCGGTCGAGTCAACAATCGATTTGTATACCCCAGTAACACATCATCGTAGCCAACCACATGATTATTGATTATGGAACCATCAAGCATATTTTGTTTTATATACTACACATGTTATATGCCCAAGTGCGATGAGAAATCCTTGAAAACTTGAATAAAAATAAATTATCAACTTTACTATGCATAATGTGTCAAAACAGGTTAACAATGAGGTAGACCTTCTTTGCACATATTGGATGAAACTTTGGAGAATAATTAAAATGCAGTCTCGTGGAAGATTTTACGAGAATGTCGTCTGTGTCAATCAGTCTGCATGATAACCAATCATCGGATATTGAATACACATGTAGACTACTAACCCTAAAATTTGCATGAAGCACGAGTATTTAAAGTAGTCATAAATTTACCTCATTGGCACACACAACTTCAAAATTACGAAGAAGTTTAGGATTTTATGTGATTAGAAGAAACTAATTCCAAGAAACAATTCCTAAACTTCGTATGAAGATCCAACAAATTCAGTTTGCATCGAAAAAAATTAAGGACTTGTGAAGATATGAAAATGCAGTTAAGAAATACAATTGATAGAACATTATGAAATCATCATTACTCGTAAGAATTACCTGAATATCTTTCCATAGTCCAATAGACTTTTCTAGCGTATAAAATCCAACAGCATTGAATGAGAAATACAAATATGCCTAAAACATTATCATGCTTAAATTATATATAAGAATTCCAATCTGAGGTGTATAAGAAATCTATGAGAGAGAATGATCCTCCAATTACTACTCCATGAAATATACATGAAAACATGATCAAATTCGATGGCATGAGAGATTTTCCTAGCTACAAAAATGTAATCATCTTTAGCCATTACCATGTCAAATTAGCCCATTCTGAAATTCATAAACAATAGTAACCAATCAAGGCTCCACAAATACTTCGCATGTTTAACCAAACATATACTTTTCAAAGCTAAAATTGAAACTAAGAGTCCATGGGGAAGTTATCTAAAGAATTAAAAAATACAAATTTAAAATATTGTTCATGCCGCCTTGCAGAAAACTAAATTTTCTCTCATGAACTTGGAAAGCCCCATCACAAACACTGTAAAGTAAGAACGAATATCGTTAAGCACAGGGATAGTAGAGTATCACAAAAAAATATCAAGGTATTGTATAATATCCCATGATAATGAACCCTAGACCGTTATCACCCTAGACCCCAAAACACTTAAGCTAATAGTTTCAGGAGCATCATAAGAAACGGAAGATGCATACCTATATCACGTAGCATATCGAGTCCTTGATTCATACCCAGACATAGTAGACATGGATCCGGTTGAACCAGTACCCTTGCACAAGTAGGAGTAGCAACATTAATTAGAGCAGTAGCAAGCAGAAGCCATCAGGATGAAAAGAAAGTGACTTATCACAAGAGAAATAAAACAAAAACAGGCAGCAAGTGTAGTAGTGGACTACCGGTTCTTTTTCACCTGAGGGTCTAATGCAGGATTCATATTATCCTTATGATTTGTTGTAGGACCCACCTTATTGTCTGGTACAGGATCGATTCAGCTTCATCCTCCCATCTGAAAAGGAATGAATCAATAAGGTTATATATACCTAAATTTGTGTTCATAATTTGTTACGGAAATATAGATCAATCTAGATCCTGGACAGTTTAGGGATAACCTTCCTTAATGCATGAAGGATTCATATCGGGGGCACTGAAACCACCAGTACTTGTGGGATGGGATCATGCGTGGAAACAATAGCCCTATTTTCATGACTCCTTACTTATAATATATTACATTCTTGGGTTAGTGGGAACTTTGAAAATATGAAATTTTTAAGCCATATCAGTAAGTGAGGTAGGAACCCTGTGTTCCATATCGGTAAGTTTGGTGCAGGTAGGTGTCCCTATGTTCTGTGCATTCAATTCCCTCCCGATAGGATTCTAATCTCTTGGGTATGGTAGTAAGGATATGACTAACTACTAGAAATGACTATAGCTTCTCGCAATGACCTCCTTGCAATGACTGGAAATGAAAGGAGTGTAATCAATCAAAAAGAGGTGCTT
>JASDQU010947483.1:0-20479 GCA_032191745.1 Picea mariana
TAAAGTCTCCTAGCAAAAGGATATTACCTTCATTTTTCAAATTATAAATATCTTGCTCTAAATTATTATAGGGACAATTTTTATCTAGATTATTTTTCTTATAAAAAGTAGAATTAATAGGTGATAAGAAATTTCTATATACATCTTCTTAGCATTGGTGTCTGATTTTTCTATCCAAATGTATTGATTAAGAGGGTCAATCATATGAAGTTGAATGTGAGGAGAAATGCTCTTTCTAATATAACAAGCCATGCCTCCTATCCCTCTACGATGGGATTTTTTGTTCCATGCTGACCACAAGACAAATCCTTCCATGTTAGGGACCGTAGACTCCTCATGCTCCCAAGTTTCAACTAGATAGATGTAACACCCTATTTCCCCCAGTCTGTAAAATAAATATACTGGCCAAGTATTGTGGCAAACTCAAAAATGTGATGGTGTGATGTGAATGGACCTTGTGAAAAAGGTCGATGAATGTAAATAATATTATGAATATATATATTGCAGGATTGCTGAGAGGGGGATGTGCTAAAAAAGAGACCACGATGGCTGAAGAAAGGTGGTGGAAGGCACCTGGAATGGTGGCGTTAACTTCCACTGAAACCAATACCATATTTGGACTTCACTGGCCCGGAGAACCAAGAGTGGCTCGCTGGCCCCAAATTAAATCACTCGCCAGGCTGGTAGGAAAATGGCTCCTCATGAGTAATGAGGGATGGGGGTGAACCGCCCATCCGTAGAGTCCTCAGACCTGACCACCGTGAGGAAGATAGTGCCACATGCAACCTCGCCGAAAAGAGAAAAGGCAGGAAGAGTGTGCAATCAAGGGGCAGACGCGAGGGAAAGAGGAAAATAACTCTGGAAAAATACAGAGTGAGTGATAGTGGAGAAGAAGGAGAGTAACCTTCGTTTTCGGTCACTGGCGAGCAGAGACTCAGTCTCGCAGCATCGTGGTCTCAGCTCGGGGGTGGCTAGTGGTAAATCCGTTGGGAGTCGTTGATCCTACGGTTGGGTGGAAACGAGCACCCCTCTCAGCAGTTGCATCACCTAGTGTTTTTCTGATAAGTGTTATAACTTGTATCTTGAAATTTATATGCTGACATGTATGTTCATAGTCTGTGCAATTATGAATGGTTTCAGTATAAGACTGTTTCATGGTGTTTTGATCAGAAATGATGGCTGCACGTTTTTATTGGAAAGACCACGTAGGGCTTATGTGTGTGTGTGTGTGTGTATATATATATATATGATGAACTAATACAGATTCTCAAGTCTGCTCTCAGGAGAATTGTTCATGTCTTGTCCTACCTGATGCCTTGAATAGACTTCCTCACGAAGGCACCCTTTCGAGACCACTTCCTTACCTTCGAGAAGACCTTCCAGTCTGGTCTTCAAAACCTGGTGTAAATTACCTGAGGACCTGAAGGAGGATGTTATAGTTTAAGTCTTAAACTCTTGCACGAGGGAGAATGGTCCTCGCAGATCCCAACATTTCAGCATTTCAGTACTCAGAATACCCAAGGGTGAGTTCCCTTGCACTCGCAAGTCCCGAAACCCCGGCTTGCGAAATCCTGAATTATTAGCGTGGGGGTAAATTAAGAGTTTTGGGAGTTTCAGCACCCGGAGTATCTAGGTGCGAGTTTTCTTGCACTCGCGAGTCCCGAAACCCCAACCCATGAAATCCCGAAGTGGCAGCGTGTGGATAAGTATCGACTGATGGATGAGATTCTGTCAGAAGATCTACGGTCAGTCACGACTGTTAGATTGGAGGAAGAAACAAGGGCGTTAAATGCCTCAACCTCTTCCTTTTATCTTCGTGAGTAGCGAAGAAATTGAACCATAGATCCAAATGCCTGTGAGAGTACCTGAACCATTCATTCATAAGGACACATGGCGGTCGGTAAGCGTTTCGACATTTCGGCACCCAGGGAATCAAAGGGCAAGAACCCTAGTCATCGCGAGTCACGAAATCCTGACATCCGAAACCCCAAAATCGTTTAAAGTGTGGATAAGTATCGATTGGAGGACGAGATTCTATCGAAAGATTTGCGATCAGTCACGACCGTTAGATTGGAGGAAGAAACGAGGGCATTAAATGCCTCAACCTCTTTCTTTTATCTTCGTGAGTAGCGAAGAAATCGGGACCGTAGATCCCAAAGGTCTGTGGGAGTATTTGGACCATCCTTTCATAGGGACACGTGGCTACCAGTCGGCGTTTCGGCACTCGAGAAACCAAAGGGCAAGAACCCTTGTCTTCACAAGTCGCAAAATCCCAGTAAACGAAACCCCGAATCAGTTTAAGTGTGAATAAGTTTGAGAAAGTTGGGATTTGATCATGACCGTTGATCATCCTAAAAAGATCATAACGGTTGATCGTGGTTAAAGGTCGCAGCCATCCATCGGAGGGACACGTGGTTGTTGGTCGACATTTCGGCGTTTCGGCACCCAAGAAACCAAAGGGCAAGAACCCTTGTCTTCTCAAGTTGTGAAATCTTGGTACCTGAAACCCCGATGCGCTCTGTGGCAGAAAGGAGGAGTCCCAAAAGGATCTAGATCGTCCATAGGAGGAGACTCGTGGTGAGCGGTCAGAGTTCGGGGAAAGCTCTGTAATCTCGTGGACCGTTGGATCCAAATCCTCGAGGATCGTTGATATCCTACACGAATCCCCATATAGGGATTCGGGGATTGGAGTGACAAGAGTTTTGGAGTCGTTGCATCGTGAACTCCAGGTTCACGAAACTCTAAAAAGATCCGAACTGTTGGATCCAAAACGTCGAGAGCCGTTGGATCTCATACAAGAACTCGAGTATCGGGTTTCGGGGTTTGAAGTGTCGAAAGACTTGACTCTCTTGCATTTCGAACTCCTGATTTTCGAAGCCCCGATACGGCCAGGACCGTCGGATCAATGGGGGAGACTCGCAACTGTCGATCTCCTCGAAGGTAAGATTTTTGGGTTTCAGGGTTTGCAGAATCAAAAGACTCGACTTGCTTGTATCGCTGAGTCGCGAAATGCGAAAAGGCGCCTAGTTGTTTGGCCTATGGTCATAACCAATGATCACATGGAGGTGGAAAAGGGAAGAGCTAGCCTGCGCTAAGCCCCTGTAGGACTTTGGGGATTCTGTCCCTCAAGAAGAGGCGAAAAATTTATTATGTCGTAGTGGGTGTGTTACAACAGATAATATCAATATCACTCGGGATCCAACTTATCATAGGACCTTTGAACCATGGAAAGCCACGATAATTCCAAAAAATTATCCGAGTGTCCCAAATTCCTATTTATTATTATCCTTCTAGTCTCTATCCCTAACAATAGCTTTTCGATTTCTAATTATTGCCCATTTTCCTTCTTTCCTGGCTTCTTTTATCTTTTGAACTTCCTTCCTTAATTCAACTTGGTCTTCGGGAATGAGGTCTTCATTTATAAATATTCGTGACCCTTTTAAACTTAGAGATTTACTAAGTATGTTATATTTATGATCATTACAACTTACTTTGACATGGATCAACCTATCTTTGTGATCAATTATTTTTCCTAGCCTCTTTGCTTCTATAAGGTAAGTTGTATCAATTTGTGATTTATTTTTTAATTCTTCTTTTACTATTGTTAGCGTAAAATCCTCTTGTTGTTCTTTTATACCAAAAATTATGAGGTTCAGGGATCTTTTATTACGCTCATGGTCTAGTTTGATTAGCTTATTCATTTCCTCCTTGATGGGTTTGATATCCAATTTGTTTTCAATATTAGTGAGGGTCAAATTGTTGGTTAGTTTTTCTTCTAGCTCTTTAATCTTATCTCTCAAGTTGTGATTTTATTTGACCCCTCCTTCTTGGGTTGATTGTTTATGTTTTTCCATTTCTTGAATTCTATCCTTCATTGTCTGCAATTCAGTCTTGAACCCTAAGAATCTATCCTCTATTTGAGTTTGAATGGTATCTTTATTTTTTTTATCAATCATTGCCTCTAGCTCTATTTGGAGTTTTACGTCTCTTTTTTCACTCCTTTTTTCTAATGTTTCTAACTCTATTTGGATTTTGGCATATCTCTCTTCTCTTCTTTTTTCTATTGATTCCATATAATCGTAAAGGATCTCTAGGGTGATTTTGGGGGGCCTCCCCTTGTTAGGCTGAGTTTTTGGAATAGGTGGTGGAGTGGTCATATTGAAAAGAAGAAAAAAAATATGTAACAATTATTATTATGGATTGGCTTTATCTCTCAAATAAACTTTTACTTATGGAACTTAAAATAAATAAAATAAACAAAATATATTTAAATCTCTTTACTTAAAATTAAAATTGAATCAAAGTAAAAAGCGACTCACCTCATTTCAGATGTCCAATTGTTCAACCCTTTGAAGAAGCCAAAAATAATTTTGGAAATGTATGTGCTATGTTACATGAACATTTCTCTCTCTATATAGAGCATTTATCTATCTATATATACAGAGCCCAGATAAATTCAAGTGACCTATCTTTTCATCTTTTTTTTTTTTTTTATGAAAAAACACAATTTTATATTTTTTTTCCAAACCCATGAAAAAACACAATTCTTACTTACTCCCTTTCCTTTCTCTAATTCCATCAATCAATTTTAGTACCCACCAACCTTGATATTACTATAATTTTAAAATTTTATCAATTACTTACTCATTTAAGATAATGTTGTGGTGCACCAACCTTGATATTAATATAATTTTAAAATTTTATCAATTACTTAATCAAGATGATGTTGTGGTGCACCAACCTTGATATTAATATAATTTTAAAATTTTATCAATTACTTACTCATTTAAGATGTTGTGGTGGAACTCACTACAAGACAAAAGTGTGCTTGAAGCTCTAATTTTTTCAATCAATTTTAATTCCCACCAACTTTGACATTAATATAATTTTAAAATTTTATCAATTACATACTTATTTAAGATGTTGTGGTGGAACTCACTAGAAGACAAAAATGCTACAAGAGAAAAGTAATTTAAGATGTGGTGTAGCTCTAATTTCTTCAATCAATTTTAGATCCCACCAACCTTAATATTAATATAATTTTAAAATTTTATCAATTACATATTCATTTAAGATGTTATTCATTTAAAATATTGTAGTGGAACTCACTAGAAAACAAAAGTTACAAAAGTAATTTAAGATGTTGTGGTGGAACTCACTACAAGACAAAACTGTGCGTGTACAAACAACAAAACCCTCTTTACAAAGGAAAAATCTAGAAATCGATGCTTTTAACCAATTTTAGTAACCTTAATATTTATTTAATTTTAAATTTTCCTGTATGATACAATAATTGCATACACTATTTGGTCCCCTCGGATATGGTCGTTGAAAATTGATACCATGCGCGCGATTCGAGCCTCTACCGTGGACTGTAAGAGTACCTCTACGTTTATAACAACTACCGTCCCTGACCATTGCCCTGTTTCCTGTATATTTATGTGCTACAAGCCTACAAGTATCATTAGTATTGCTGCTTGATCTTCGCTGCCAACCACTACAAACTGGAATCTGGTATGGGTTGAAGTAGCACCTCTCCCTGGCTTGGCTGGTGCTTCTAATAATGGCCAACTGAGGTGTTATTTCAACCCCTACCAGACTCCTAACAGGGTTGAGATTAAATTACTTTGCTGCAAGCTGGAGAACCCAAGAGTCTAAAACTTACAAGGTTTTATTCCTTCTGATTAATTGTGTATTCAATGTGGATTTCAAATTGCTTCATAGACATTTTATTACAATCTGTATCTTCATCTCCTGAGCAGATTTAATCCCCAACCTCTAACTACAGAAAGTTATTCGAATAACGCCTTTGTAGGAATGGGGATTAAATTGCTCAGAAATTGAAACTGGACTTCACTTGTAACGTTTTATTTCAAGAAGAGACTTCTTCTTACATTGGACCGAATGTGGACTTCACCGGAAAGGCTGTGTGGTGAGAAGGATATTGCTAATTACCGTTGTAATGATTCTTACTGGTGAGAAGGATATTGCTAATTACCGTTGTAATGATTCAGTGTAACAGCAAACCCTTCTTGTGCTTTCTTTTTCTCTCCTTTTTTTTTTTTCTGAATTGTTATATCAAACCAATTATTTGCTGAAATCGAATTGAAACTCTTGGGACTTGTATAGCTTTAATGATTTCTCATCCAAGAATATATGAGAACATAATAGTTATAATAATAGTTATAATGAATGAGTTAATAGTTATAACGAATGAGTAAACATAATATTTATAATATATTTTCGCTATTAATACGATTACTCTTTATTTTTTTTATTAATACCCTTACTCTTACTCTTTAATGTAGGATAATACTACCTAAAAATATCCTACCTGAGTGCTTACGGTTTGGACCTATTCTCGATTCAATATGGGCTACAAGTAATTATTTTTTCTTTAGCTGTAGGTAGATCCATACCCAATGTGCTGAGAACGGAACTTATAGCAATAGTGGTAAACTCTCACTGATCTACAGCCAAATGAATCACAACTCAAAATTCTACAAGTGTAGTAGCATTATTATTTCTCCACTTCCAATAACACTACTATCAACATGCATGCCTGCCCTTGGAGAGGCAAAAACTGACACGTTCTGAGGGATCGCTCCCAACCACAGCAACGCTGGCCAACCACTACAAATCTGGAATCTGGTAACGGACTGAAGTAGCATCTCTGGCTGCCTTGGCGGCGGCTGCTGCTTATACGATATGTTGCAATAGACAAATGAGGCGTTCTTTCAATCCTTGCCACACTCCTATATTGTTGAGATTAGATTAAATTTGCTGCAAGCTAGAGAGCTGGCTGGCTTACATTATTTTATTGCTGCTCAAATGTACATTGAGTGTGGATTTCAAATTCATGCTTGTGATTCATAACCATACTGATATATGAAAGACAAGTGGGAATTTCCAAGCCTAGTTTTTATAGGGGACCTGCCCTCCATCCAGGTCCGAAATGTGGACGTTAAAATAAATCCTCTACCTAAAAGATAAGGAGTTGATATGCCTTTCCATGGAGCATAGCCAACGGCAAGAGAGATCAAGGAATGGATCCTCAAGAATTGGGCTCTGAGTAAGAGCCCAATTCTCTGAATGGCCAACACCAAGAGAGATCAAGGACTGGATCCCCAAGAATTGCGTTGTGTAATCTTGTTGAGATCACTTTATCTGGGCAAGGATAGATTGTTGTTGTTATTGGGATTAAATTGCTTAGAAGTTTAATTCACTTGCAGTATTTACAGAAGAAATCTCATGTTGGATAGATCGTGGGCTTTGGTTAGCGAATAAATGTGGAAAGGCTACTGTGTGGCGAGAACAATTTAGAGGATATTGTCAATCGCCAGTGTTTGAGCAAACCTGAGCAAACCCTTCTACTTCATAGGCAAGCAATATCCTCTATTTATATTTCCTTGATTTGTCACCTTTATCATTTACAAATTGTAAGTAATGCCATTGTATACATCCATGGTTGAGTTGATATCCCCTCGTTCATGGACTTGGAGTTCACGAAGTGTGCATTGTGCATTTAGTGTGTAGGACGCATAGAGAGAGTGAGATTTAGTTTGAAGGAACTCATAATTTCATGAAGGTCATTATGAGAGTAACTTGGTAGGATTAAAGTGAGGTCATGAAGTTCATTATGAGAGTAACTTGGTAGGATTAAAGTGAGGTCAATGTTATCTAGTTAAAGAAACAACACTTACTTACTATTTAGTAGGATTAAAATGAGGTCAATGTTAATGTTACTTAGTTAAAGAAACAACATTTATATTTAAACTTAGTATGAGGTGAAATGTAAGGGATGTTTTGTATCCTTTCTTTTTTTGGCTAATTAATGAGAGGAAGTTGATTCTATTTTTGCTTTCAACATTTCAAAATACCAACAAATTGTTAAAATTGTATATGTTGGAACACTTGTATTTTTCCAAATAATCTGGTGATCAAAGGTCGGAGTCGCCCTTTTCTAAGTATTGAGACGATACACTTAAGCCTAAAAAGTCGGATTTCATGATTTCGTATATATCATGGTTATACATATCTGAACCCTCGACATCCCGACACGCAAAGTGGAGAAGTTGGCTTAAGTTTAATCACAGTTTTTTAACCTTTAAACACAGATTATCACCTTTGATACATCGTGCTCTCGATTTTCGGGAGTCACACCTCGAACGCCCTTCGAAGGTCCAACACGCGAAGTTGCGAGATTAGTTTAAGTTAAAACTGGTTAATAGCAAGAGTAATGACTTTTAAGCCATATTTAATCTTCATCGTGATTTCACGACTCGGCGGTTATTACCCCAGAAACAACACATTTGTAACTTCGATCCCCGAAGTCGCGATTTTCGTTAATTAATCTTGGTTAATTAAAAGCTTAAGTCAAATCACAGTTAATTAACCAAATCACAATATCGCAAATTCGGGGTTCGCGGATTCAACCACTAGGAGTAAAATCATCCAATACTGTGAACTCCGAAAAAAGGATTAAGGACTAAACGCAGTTAATAAAAGGTTGAACTAGATTAATTAACACCTTAAATGACCTTCAACCCGTACGACCTACGGACCGAGTTTTAAACGTTGTCGCGATCCTCTCGAATCGCGAATTATCAAACATTATGGCATTTATTAAGAATTTTAGTGAGGTCACTGATGGTAGGATCTCGTTTTATTTCTAAATCTTTCTATTAAATGATTTAAATGTTCTGTCAGCAAGGACTCGCATAGACTTAAGTGTTCAAAGCGAAAAGGTTCCAGTCATTATCTTAGATTTCTTTCTAATTTGCGCAAAGCCAAGTTCACCAAGATAACCTCTGTCCGTGTTTTCATTTTCTATGACAGGGGATCCAATTGCAAGGTTCTATATCATGGCTCCGCGACAAGCGTCCAAGGCAGCTGTCGAGAGTCCAGGGCAAGGCTCATATATCATTTCTGATACCTCGCCTAGAAGTATCAATACTGTCAAAACATGGACGTATGTCTCTGACATTCTGCAATCCGAGCCGATAAATTATCCAGATGATTCCAACGATAATGAGAAAGACGACTTGTCCACCAAATACAAAATCGTCGCTCAGTCAGAGATGCATAAGATAGCAGCAAAGCCACGACTTTTTCCCTATTATGATATGATCAGATGGGCGCTGGACCATGTAGACATCCCGACTAGGACAATTTTCAACAAGCAGAAGGTGTCAATTGGGGCATTCAGACCAGAGCATTTACAGGAAATGTATAAATTGTCTCCCACACCAAACCTTACTCACAATGTCGGATTCTTGGAGGGTTTCAAAAAGAAGGAATGCGAGAAGTTTGGGAAAATCTTATCCGATCTGATCAAAGACTGGGTTTCGCACCCCGCGAAATTCAGAGTCGATACTAATGGAATTTATTCGATCTCATCGTTGGTGCCACAATTCATGTATATAGAAATGATGGTTTGCAAACTGTATGGGGAGGAAACCTCTCACTTCTTTCTCCCATGGGTACCACTTAATCACATAGTAGCGGAGGGTTTCTCTTTCGACTGGTCCAAATTGTTATCAGACAGTCTGGCCAGTCGAATTACAAAATATCGAGCACAAAAGACGAGTGGGAAAGCATCTTCATTCTTCATGTCTACTTACATCATGGATGCTATTTTCTTCATGACACCTTTCCCATTAATGAGATGGAGTTGGACTCCAACTAATGCAGAGCCTATTCATGTCTACCACTCTAAACTCTGGGAAGATAAGGCCAAAGAATTCGTCTATGAGATTTTCAACTAGGTAATGGTACCAATGCATGTCTCTATCTTCGGCCATCCGCCTCCCGGGATTTAAGATAACATCACAACCAACCTAAGCAGCGTGGTAGATTGGTATATAGAAGTGGAATTTTCATATATTAGGGTTTTTGGCACCTCTGTCCCCCCATATGCTCTACCGCTATTCTTACCAGACAAGCTAGTATGTCGCAAGATCGCTAGGAAAACTGTGCTCGATGGGATAAGCAAGGAGCTCAAAGGAGTATCGAAGAAGGTATGGCCACCCTTCCCCATTCACATTGCTACATATTCTTTATTGGATTTTGGCCATGCCAAAGCAGAGGCTATGGCCTTGGAGGAAATGAAATTGGTAGACATCAAGTTTAAGAAACACGACCCTAATAAGGTTATGAGTAATCACTTCGCGATATGTGGGCTAAAGAGATACGAACACAAAGGCTCACCTCATGATGAAGTCTTCTGAGGTGCGAGGTCCTACTCAGAATTTTTAAGCCGGGTTCAAGCTCTGTTGCCCATCGATATCGTCAATTTTTATAAATTTCAAGAACACAAGAGAACTTGCCTCCCCAAAGTTTTATAGGGCAGAGACTCACAACCTCCAGGTACACAACAAGCAGAAGATAAAAGTTCAACGGGCGCGAGCCCTAGAAAACAAGAGACTCGGGACGAGACAGAGAAAACTAAGATCTCGAATGAAGAAGAAGAGATCCCCAACCAAGAAGAAGGAAACCCAGAGATAGTTACCAAGGAAATCGACAACCCCATTGTGTCTGTCACTCCCTTACAATTCACAAAGGGGAACCCTGATACAGAGTGGATATTCAAGGAGGACCTGGCACCTATCTCTGTAAAAGAGTTGTCTCCTAATGAATTCTTCTTCAATAAGAAAAGGAAGGTTGTGGTAAAGCAAGAAACATACCAAAGAGCGGGCACAGTAGCTAAAAAATACAAAATCCTAGCAGATGGAGAAGCCTTGGAAGAGGAAGAATTCTTCGATGAGATAGCAGGAACATTGGGGGCTTATGCAACAACCAACCAATATTCAGTCGGAACTTTGAAGGCACGGTTGAAACAAAAGAACTTATTGATCTGCAAATTGGAGGCTCGGTTAGCAATGACAGAGGCGAATGTCAGGGATGAAGAAAACAAAGGTTTCAAGCAAGCCAGAGTGACTGATCAACAGGAAATCAAGAGACTTAAATCCGACCTTGAGCAGATGCATCAGTCGGCACAAATAAGCCAAACACAGGTAAGTCAACAGGAGGAGAAAATAAAACTTCTACAGTCTAAATTAATTTATGTTGAAAACAAGGTCATAGACATAATAGTATTCCAATCCCAAGCCACAGAAATACGAAATAAGGTAGAAGTAGCTCAACGGGATCTACTTGCCAAAGTAGAAACCATACAGAAACATTTTCATATGATAGAACAAGCATTAAAGGATATCTCCTCGAGAGAAAGAGAAGTTGCAATAGCCTGGGTTGTTTTCCAGGAAGTTGTTATAGCAACAACAAAAGAAGAGATGGCCATCAGTTCCAGGTTGTCTATCCCAGAGCAAACCAGAGGTAACATCTTATTGAAGGCATGGGAAAATAATATATCCAAGAGCAGAAAAAGAGCTAAAGAGAAGAGAGATGCTTGTGAAGAGACATTCGGCTTGATAAATAAAAAATTGTTAGATCTCGATAAAGAAAGTAGTGCTGGAACACTGGGCAAAATTAACATAGCCAAACATCTGCTGGATATCAAGGAAAATGGGGAAAAAGAACAAATTGAACTATCACAGGTAAGTCAGGTCAATATCGCCCAAGTGGATAAATGGTTGATAAGACCAAGCTTCCAATTGTGGTCTATCATCACCATAGTCTGACAAGTAAGAAAAAGATTGCCACAGTTGGCAAAGAATTGTTACACTTTCGAGGCGAAGAGTCAAGCCGAACCTTCCAAGATGATAGCCCAGTTAGTGGAAAAGTGTGTTATTTGTATCGACCAGGGGAAAGGGCAGACTTCTAGAGGCAAGTAGTGATAGATGTTGATCCCATCCTATTTTTGGAGCCAGAGAACAAGAAAAGAAAATGCCCTACCCACGTGGAGGAAGAGAAGAGACAAGGAAGTGAAACGCTTCATTTTCCATTTGTAACCAAAATTTTTAGAACGATTAGAATTCAAAGCATTTTAAAATTTTGTATAAGTATAATTTTGAAAGGTGGGACAAAGGCTTTTTTCCTTTTGGTCGATTGTACCAAAGAATACTTTTTTGCCAGAATTAATACAAGGCAGATCGATGACTCCTTTTTCCGTCAAAACTGGGTTATGTGTTTCTTCTGTTATTTCACATTTCGCATCATTTTTCATATGTGTCTTTAATGAATGCTTAGCTGAAAATTTAGTACAACTACTACTGTGGTGGTCATTTATTTCAGTTATCTAATCGTTTACAACTTTTCCTCTATATCGGCTATCAGCAGGTACAAGACCTGTGAATTATTTAGATTTCTATATCATATGCTTCATTAGAGTTTTATCTTGCTCATTTTCTTCTTCTGTCACAAGGTGAGATTCTTCCCTGATTGATGCCTCACATTGTTCAACAGATCTATGTTTTTCCTCGCTTCACGCATGGTTTTAAAATTTAACTCAGTTACGGAAAACGGCCTTCGGTTTTGTTATGCTATTAATTCAATTTTGGGATTCTTTCTTGTATAATCTAAAGGTGAAGATGCAACCAACACTTTATAAAAAAACATTGTTCCTTTATGACTGTCCCTGAGGCATGACAACCCAACATAGAACTCGGTCTCTCAGATCAAACCAGCCTCGCTTTAAACCTTTTCAATACTATTTTGAAAACCACTACTACCCGAGCCAAACTTGAACGTTCATGGGCGGCCATTGAACGAGATATAAACATTCAGGAGCAGTTAGAAGCTAGACCCAGACAACTCCAAAACCAACCTTAGCTTGTTTTCCTAGTTGTTTTCTCCTTTTACATCTTTCACACTTTTTGGATGCCTAGACTCGGTACTTTATAGCCTTAAGTACAGACTCTGGAACAACAGTATAGATAGTTAGAAGTTTGATTGATTGTATTTTTGGTTTCAATATTTCAAGATACCAACAAATTGTTGAAATTGTATCGATGATGGTTAGATGATTGATTGATTATATTTTTGTTTTCAATATTTCAAAATACCAACAAATTGTTGAAATTGTATGGATTGTTAGATGATTGATATCTTCAAAACATATAGGTATCATTATGTCAATATTAACAACCATACTCAAATAAATCATAAAATAGCTTCTTCTTGAAATTGGTTAAACCTTGGTTAAACTCCCCAAATCTTGATCAATTTAGGACAATATATTTCTAAACTTATTTATGAGCCAAATAGAGTCCATTGATCCAATACTTAGTAGATTCAACTCGTCTCATTTCGATGTAAACAAGGGAGATTCCTAATAGAGGTTATCATATACAAGGATTTAAAACTAAAAGAGTGCATTGAGTCGAGGGATTTATGATAATTTAAAACTAAAAGAGTGCATTGAGTCGAGGGATTTATGATAGGAAGTTGGTAAAAGGGCTAATTTAATTATGGAAAAACCAATCATATTAAATATTAAATATTAGTGTAGGACCATTTGTATGTGGACATTGGAATGAAGGATGTTCAAAGTCCAAGATTTTGAAGATACAAGATTACTCATTATTGAAGTTATTACAAGTTATTACAAATGTTAATGGAAAAATTACTAAATAAGAAATTCATTTTAATTGCACCAAGAGAGGTGATGTGCTTTTATAGATTAGGGTGGGAGATACCTTTGTGTGTTTGTCACATGGTGGCATGTCACTTGTGACTAATAAAATAAAATGAAGAGAAAAAGGATGACCACTAATGTCTAATTTTTTTATACTTATCTTAATGTTAAAAAAGTAAAAGAAAAAAAAATGACCTTTTATTCTTTTAAATTAAGTAATTTCAAAAAAACTAGCATCAATCACATGCTAACCCCAAATATTTTAAAAGGACACACCATATCACTTGTGACTAATAAAATAAAATGAAGAGAAAAAGGATGACCACTAATGTCTAATTTTTTATATTTATCTTAATGTTAAAAAAGTAAAAGAAAAAAAATGACCTTTTATTCTTTTTAAATTAAGTAATGTTAAAAAAAACTAGCATCAACCACATGCTAACCCCAAATCTTTTAAAAGGACAGAGGTTTAATTTTTATTTCCTCTCAATACTTAATAAATTTAAAATTAAGTTATATTTATGCTAATTAATATAATTTTCAAATTAAAATAATTTGTTTTGCTTTATATATTCCATTTGTTTTAATAAGTAAAATAATTACACTATCGACATGAAAAATATATACGTTGTAATATTCTATATCTTTGAACCCCTAAAATTTAGATTACAAAACTTGAACTTCATATATTTTTTTCCTTTAGCTAAATAATTGCAAAATTCACTCACTTCTAGCTAACTAATTGCAAAATTCACTCACTTCTAGCTAACTAATTGCAAAATTCATGCAACATAGGCCACGTGTTTTCTCCTCTATAAAAGAAAGTTTATTTGAACTCAGAACTGTGAGTGGGTCACACCTCATTTAAAGGTTAGAGTGTTGGGAAAAATGAGTTTTTTTTCCTTGGAAAGAAAAAGTTCTCCAAAATCTGAAACCATAGTATGCCCCAAGATTTATATTTATTGTCGATCTGATGAGTTTTTCTCCTTTGTAAACATAAGAGTTTTTTGAACTTTGAACTCCAAGTGGGTTCTGCCTTCTTTGCAGGTTGGAGCATTCAAAGCCACGGGAAAAAGTTCTCCCAACTTCAAACCCTGAGTGGATCCCAACTATTCTAATTCTAATGTTTGTTTGGAGCAAAATGAGGAGTTTTTACCCAAAGCCTAAAAGTTTTTGTAAATTTAATGAGTAGGTCCCACGGTACTCCCACCTCATTTAGAGGCTAGAACACTCAAAGCCAATTTGAGGAAAAGTTACATTTGAATGGTGAGTGGGTCTCACCTCATTTAGAGGTTGGAGCATTCAAAGTCCATCCCAGTCTCCCATCTCATTCAGAGGTGTTTGGAGCAAAACGAGGAGTTTTTATTTAAACTTTGAACCCTGAGTGTGTCCAACCTCGTTTAGAGCTCAAGAGCATTCACAGCCAATCTGCGGAGTTTCTCTCCTACATGCTACAGAGAAATAAAAGTTCTCCAAACTCCAAACCTCGAACACCTACTGGATCCCATCTCATTCAGAGATGTTCACTGTGCAGAGCAATGTTTCTGACTCGCTTTGGAGGTCGGGAAGAAAAATGAGTGTGCTCCGAAAAAAATTCGGAACTTAAAGTAAATGGCAGAAAACGGTAGTCGTAGGATTGCTCTCAATGTTCTTCACGTTGATCCACGACTTCAATAGATCTCATAGACTCCGATGTAGGTGAATATGGGGATGCACATGCTGATACAAGTTATTATCCCTATGGACTAAAATGGGTCTCTAAGAATTCAATCTGGGTGACAGCAGCAGAAAGTGGAGGCTGATTGCAGTAAACCTGCAGTTGGAGAGCTCTTCATGCTGGTCGTGGTGGGTGCGCAACACTACAGATGATTTTGGAGTTAACTCTTGATCATTGAATGGTTAGACCATTTATATGGCACTGTATCAGCAAGACAGAGACAGAGATCTGAGAAAAGGATGAGTAAGTTCTAAGATTTTATCAGTTTAAGGAGGCCACAATTTATTATAATTTATTAAAAGATAATAAAGTGTATAAGGATATTTGATTGGAAAAGTATAAATGTTATATGTTTTTTTATTCATCATTTAAATTTGGGTTATGTTATTATTAGTAATGATAATTTTTTATTATTTAAATTGTATTTTGAAATAAAAAATGAATTCAATGCCCTGAAAAACTTCCAAACTCTCAACAACGGAAATCTACCATTACAGCTATCCTTCTAAAATTCTGACCGAACTTTGGAGAAAATCGATAAAAAAACACATATACCCAATAGGCACCATGACTATTCTTTGGGCACTGTTTTTAGAAAAGCTCGCTGTGCCAGCTTCCCTAAAAAAAAGTTCGTGTAGAGCGTGGTTTACAGCTTTCTCTTTATTTTCACAAAACTGCTGATGCATGTAGAGAACGTGTGGCTCTAATGCATAAATCTCCTCTGTAGGTTCTCCATTATGAGAGGTAAACTTCAAGGCATGTGCATAAACATCTTCAAAGAACCTCCAAAGCATCATATTCCGATATAGATAATGCACGCATCAAAAGATTCACAGCGTCATTGCAGCTCAAAATAATTTCAGATGTCCAGGTGTGCATCTTTATGCTACATAAATCCAATCTGTATTCTTGAGGAGATACGAGTAGAACATAACCAGCGTGCACAACATTCCTATGGACACACAATCCACTATCTTTATGTGTAACTTCTGTCAGGTGCAGAATGAATGATCATGTCTTGAATCAAAAGGCACATCAGCAAAGTAGCTTCCATCAACGATGTCATCTTTGAAATTCACAAAATTATTCTATCAAACATTTTGGTGCAGCACCTTCACATTTCTTGACTGGCATCCAAAGCTCTATAAACCAACTAATGTAACTGCAAGGTTTAGTGCTTCTACTGATCACCAATGGTGCATGCTGCTTGAGCGTATAATTTCCTGAATTCATAACTGCATTGAACTAAACTTGGATGAAATATATGTGCGATTTGTTAACCTCTAGAGCCCTAATATCACTTCTGATTCAAATGGGAATATTTGTTCTATCCCAACACATCAAGTGACCGCACGAGGGCTCTAGATGACTGCTCATAATTAATTAGCAGACAGCACGAGGAGTACAACATCAGTGTTTATCTTCTTCAATCAAATAGCCCACACTTTACGATCTTATAGTAAATTGTCGCTGCTTTAAATCAATCAAATATTAGAACTTACTCATCCTTATAAGTTGTTGCCACTAGTTTTTGAATTTCTTGGTAATAACACATGAGTTTTGTAATTGCAACGCAAGTCTTAGATAACTGATTGCTTCCTTTGTGTTTGCCGAGTCTATCTGGCTGGAAGATAGCACAGCGTCCATGATACTACATATTTGTGCATACATTGACATTGTGTATACATTGACACGACCTTGAGATAAAATAGAACATGAAATGTAGTAAAGTGGTTAAGTAAAACCATATCATAGTTACCAAATTTGGTGGAATTGATTCCAAAAAAATTGAAAATTCTAGAATTTTCATAGTTATCAAATTTGATAGAATTTACCAAAACAAATTTGAAAATTTAGAAATTCTGTTAGGATCGAATTAATATGGGAATTCGAATTCAATAAGAGAATCTTCCGTTAACCATGGCTTCCATCCTTATTTCCAGTTCTCTTGAAACAAGTCGATGTATCTTGATGTCCATTTAATTACACAGGGTTTTAACAATGTTTTTAACATTTCGGAAGAGTTTTGGAACTAGATTTTCTCCAGTCATAGCCTTGCAACTCCGGCTACTATTAATTCTATTTGTGAACTAAAACTGCTTGATCTTGATGATCACTAAGCAACAATGTCAAGAATAAGCTAAACTGTCATAGACTTGTAAGTGTCACTATTAATTCTATTGTAAACTAAAAATGCTTGGTTTTGATGATCGCCGAGAAATAAGCAAGAGTGTCAAGAATGTTGGCGTGTGAAAGATAATGCAATGCAAAGTCTGAAGTGAATAATTTGTTTGTTGCGTTGGATGTGACAAAACAAAAAACTATGGAGGAAAAACAAGAAACATATTATACAGAACAATGTAACACACTGATGGTGGGGCGTGGAAATTTCGTTTTTCTTAAGAAATCAAGACCTCCATTCGGGGTCTCTGTCCCATTCTGCTCGTCTAGAGCTTTCCAGCCACGGTCTCCATGCTCAGAACCGAGCTCAGAGCTGGCAGATATACCTCTCCCAAGTTTCTCGGGTGTTCATTGGTCGAGGCCACAGGGCTTCCATGTGGGTCCGACTCAATATGCTTCTCCCCGAGTTCTCTGATATCCTGGAACTTCCAGCGTTCTTAATTCTATGGAGAAAATCCATCCACCAACAAATCTAACGGTTGGACTTGGTCCTCGGCTAACTTACAGGTTAACGGGGAATTCAGTGTTTGACCATGGATTTGAATTCTAGGGCTAGCCCCTTCCCTCCATCTACACTCGCATATGACCGCGGGCTATGACCAGACGCCAGGACAACAAGCGCCAAGACAATCCCCGCGTAAATCCTCTGGAGTGGCTAATCTTCGAAGTTCACAATCTGACGTTGTGTGTCCTCTGAGAATTTGACGGCCCTGATTCACTTCGGGACATCGGGCTTCGACAGTTCTCGAGTCTTCACACAAGCAAACCTCTAGAGAGAAATCATTTTGGAGTGTCGGATCTTCTGACACGCGTCCTCCTCTATTTAACGATCACGATGAACTCCAGCTCTTCGACCTTCGAGAGTTCTCGACCCTCCACTCTTCAACTCTTCCAGAGTACTTCTGCTCCAGAGTGTGGGAGCTGGTGACACCTGTCCTTACTAACGGACGTCTCAGATCTACTCCGCTACTTCGAGCTTCGGGGATTTTCGAAGCACCACACTTCATTTCCTCTTGAGTGGCTCTACTCCGAAGTTAACAATCTACTACCACGTGCCTCCCTGTGCCAACGGCTAGGATCTACTCTGGCGCTTAAATGAATCAAGCAGCTAACGTCATTAAGAAATCTATGGGGCAGAGATCATGAAAAGGTTTGGAGGGAGAGAGCTTAAATGTGGGGAAGTCGAGTTTGTTATATACGTATTAACAACAGGTCTCTTTATGGATCGATCCAATTCCTGTTTTGATGGGTTGCGATGGAAGGATGGATCTGTTGTAGAAGGATAAGTTGTAGAAGGATCTGCGTGAATCCGCAGTTGATGGATCTACGACACTGTTTTCTCTCTAGCAAACCCATCACTTATTAGTTGAAATAGATTCTATAGATAGTACAGGGGTGGGAAAGGGGGGAAGTAGAGCGGTAAAGATGTGTTCTTGTTGGTCTGTATCCTCATAAATACCTATACGCGGTCAATTCGAAATATCCCCAGTTTTTTTTGGCGCAATAAGATACACTATCCCAATCTTCATCTCTATCAAATATAGCGCAATCCATAATAGTCTGTCTCGTCTGTTCTTTCTTCGTTCGTGTTGTATAAACTTCTCCTCCTCTTAGCAAGTACGTCGTGGTTCCATTATGCTTCGGAAAACCGAACTACATGCAGTTAGTTATGCCTTCTCTGTCCAAGATTGAGGGGATATAGCCTGGAATGGGATGCTTTTCATCTCTTTATCACCTAGCAATACCAGAAACCCTCCTTCTTTTTAGTTTAAGGTTGTTAGAACTTTCCAATCGCACGCCACCATTCTGTTTCTATATCCTAAGTGAGTGTTCAATACAAGAGTTAGCGGTCCGTCCATTCAGATTAGAATAATAAGGCATCTATTTCTTGAGCAGTCGAGCCAAATTCTTCAGTAATCCTCGAGCTACTGATCTAGACCTCTCAACAAGTTCTGCATTCGTTCATGTTCCCTCATGCTTCCCCCATTTTATCCTATTAGACCACCCTTTTTCCTCCTTTACCGTTTGTTCCTTTTATACAAAGCCCCCTCTGATGCAATCAATCGAACCCCACGGAACATTATTCTTGGGTCAAATCCATTGCCTGTCGCCTACTAATACGTTTCTGAGCCTGCCCAATCGATGACCTTACTTTTTGAAACCTCTTTGTCTCACGCCCAAGCATTAACTAATTAGAACAGGGTTAGTTACTTGCCCAAATATCCATTGCGACTATAATAGTTAGTAGATTTGGACGGAATGCATGTGCCAGAATGGAAGGAGCATGAGAATGTGCGAAAACCCAATTGATCCTGGAAAACAACACTGCTATTCCAGAAGGAATAGATGGGTTAGGTTAATTCGAAATAGGTGCAAACGAGTTTTCTTCCACTGGCATTCCATTGCTCTTTCTACGAAAGTGGGGCGAGTGGTGAAAACAAGCAAAAGAGTATATATATATGGAAGAGGCATTTTTCTCATTGATCCTTTTTTCAAGACCTTCGTCGGGCCTTTCCACTATATATATTATAATATATTACCTATGCTTAGTATATTACCTATGCTCATTCGCTTGAACTACTATTCCCGGGATCGGGATCAACCTCTATGATTCTACGGTCAAACCTCAGGCAGGTAGCTAGAGTTCCTGGGATTATCATCTTTCACCTGGGACTTGTCCTAGCTAGTTGGTTTGTTGTGTGTCTTCCTACTACGCTTCTTATTGGGATGGATCCGACCTTGAAACGTTTCAGGCTGGTACTTATCCCTCCCGTGCTTGGTTCAGGCGGGCTGGTCATCCCTTTCGCTAGTTCGTTGGTGCCATGTTGTAAACTGCACCTCGTCCTACTCATGGGTTGGGCAACCTACTATCCTAAGCCTTAGGCTAGAAAGCATACTGTAGCGCACCTTTTCTGCTACTAAGGTTTAATCGCTCTTAAAAGGAAACTTTAACACCACTTTGTACATAACTCATACAGATGTTATTTAACCCACATGCATTTAAACAATAAACAAATTCAACACAGAGTATTCATATGAATTACTGC
>JASDQU010947484.1:16106-34540 GCA_032191745.1 Picea mariana
CTTGAGCTAGAGAAGCTATGTTTAGGGATTGGGAATGTTCTTTCCCTCCCCCAATCAACGACAAGGGCCTGAAGATGTTGTTCCCCTACAATGACTATGTTCAAGGGCTCAAGACCCATCCACTATGCATGAAACAAATTAATGGAACCAATACTAAACTCACAAGGAAAAGACCCCCTAGTGAGGGCTCAAGTTGTTGTGTTGAGGATTTGTTCATGGCACTTGACCACAAGAAGGTTCAGTTCAGGCTTAAAGCCATTTTATATTCCCTTGAATTTGTGGCACAATCCAAACCCATTTCTAGTGCACAAAACCTACCCACGACACTTGTATACCACTTGAAGTCCTAAAAAGAACCCTTAGAAAGGACTCATGTGATGGTAAAAGGACTCGTTCAAGGCTCTTGATCATGAGAAGATTCAACAATATCTCGATCTAGTTGTTTTCCTTCGTCAACCATGTTGAAATCCATACAACCAATCCTTGGTTTGCAAAATATCCTAATGACATCCATATCCAACCTTCATACCAAACACCCCCTAGAGAGGGTTTGTGTTGTGGTTTTGCATGTATTGTTCATGGTAATTAACCATGAGAAGCAACCTTTACTGTAACATTTCCCAACCCAACCGAGGACCATTACGTGTGGAAAACACATAAATATATATTTTTAAAGATAACTAGTTTTATGTAGCTTACCGACTAAGAATTGTAATGTCCCCCTTCCGAGGTAAGGAACATTACGATGTGAAATACTCATTAAAATTAAAATTTTACAGCTAAATGATTAATTTCCTATAGCTTCTAGATACGATTTACATATAGTTTTAATTGTTTCCTTTTACCATAAATTAGATGCATTTACAACATGCTAAAATCACACATGAATGAAGTAAATAGATTATTATAGAAACATATAAATCATCCCCAATTACAGAGTTAATGCACAACAAACAAACTCATAAAATAACATAACAACAAGATAAAACACTTACTTTTAAAAACAATTGTGCAACCAACTGCTTAGGATGGAAGTTCCAACCAACCATAGACTTGTTATTCCAAATCTCAACAACAAGTCACCCCTGATCCGAGGCTATTAATCCACCAAAAATGGTGGTCTCTTACTGTCCACTCACAACTCATAATTCTCACAACCCATTGATATTCTCCTGCAACTATCCCGATTTTCCACTAGATCCCTTCCTTTGGACCTTCTTAACCAAAGAAATGTACCCCTTCACTGATCTCAGCTCCTCAGGAATCCCATTCATTTATTAGGGTCTCTTTGGCAGAGGTAATCAAGAATCTCTCAGTTGGGAACTCAAGGGATCTTTTTGCGAGGAAAAATATTAGCAAACAACAACAAAAACTTCTTGTTATAGTGCAACTCACTTAGGGGTTCACTCTTTAGGCCTGGAAAACTATCTCTTAAGTCTTCAACCCCAATTATGCTCCAAATACGCTCTAGCATGCTCCAGAATTCGCCCTCCATGGATGATCCAACTCCAAGCCCTCTTTCTTACTCTCTACTCGTTGCTCATGCAAAATCATTGACTATCTAAATCTGTTGTAGCTACCCATACAAATTTCCTCCCTTTGGTTTTCTTTCCTGACTCACACACTTCCCCAAGCCGATTGTAATCATCCCCCATGATCCCAATAACTATGGGATGTGACTTATCACACCCACCCTCTTACATGCATTCAAAGATTGGATTTGGGGACAGTCAACAAGAAAACAAAGTTTAATACATAATGATAATAAAATTCAATAACGTGGGTGGAATTAATAGATATGCGTATCTCCCCCTTGGGCCCCTCTTGGTCATTCTCCTAGACCCTCCCTTATGTTGTGGATTAATTCAACCCCCATCTCTATCCATGTCCCCTTAGCAATTGACATCACATTTTATTATTAAAACTTAGAAACACATTTCGCATATACATTGCTTTGGCCATAGCCACCCATTATATCTACATTAAGAATTAATTAATTTGGGGATTATAGTGGGGATATTACACAAATTACAACCATATTTAACTGTTGTTTGTTGCCATTAATTAAATTCATCTAAAACATACTAAAAATGACATGAATGCAACTTAAATAACTCAACACAACAACATATATTCTTCCTCAAACACAGAGTTAACACACAACAATTTAACTCATAAATACAACAAAAATAAAATAAAACACTTATCTTTTAATTCAGTTGTGCAACCAACTACTTGGGACAAACGTTCCACCCAACCATAGAGTTGTTGTTCCAAATATCAATAGCAAGTCACCCTTGATTTAGGGCTAGCAATCCATAAAAGAGTGTGGTATTTCACTGTCCACTCACAAATCGGAAAACCCATAACCCACTGGTATTTTCCTACAACTATCCTGATTTTCCACCAATTCTCTTCCTCTCAACCCACCTAACCCAATGAATGTACCCCTTCATTGATATTAGTCCCTTGGGCATACCATTCATTTATCAAGGTCTCTCTATCATAGGTAACCAATAATCTTTCTGTTGGGAAACTCAAGGGAACTCACTGCCAAGAAAACTACTAGAAAACAACAACAAACACTTGTTGTTACAGTCTCACCCACACATGAGTTCACTCTTTAGGTCTGAAAACCTGTATTTTTAGTATTTAGATCCAAAATTCTCCAAAACGCTCCAACATGCTCTAGAATTCTTCCTCCATGGTTACTCCATTTCACAAACTCTTATTTTATGTTCTCTCTACTTGTTGTTCATACAAAAACTGAATGTCTAAAATTGTTGTAATTTCCCATACAAATTTCCTCTCTTTGGCTTACTTGCTTGACTCACACTCTTCCCCAAGATGATTGTACTCATCCCCCATGCTCTCAATAACTATGGGATGTGACTTCTTACATCCACCCTCTTACATGCATTCAATGATTTACTTTGGGGACACTCAATCAAAGAATATAGTTTAATACAAATGATAATAAAAATTTAGGAATGTGGGTGGAATTAATAGACATGGGTAATCCCCCTTGGACCCCTCTTAAACATTCTCTTAGGCCCTCCCTCTCTTGTTGGATCAATTCAGCCCCCATGTTTTTCCACATCTCTTAACATCTGACATCACATTTTATTATTAAAATTCAGAAATACAATTCACATATACATTGCTTGGCCGTAGCCACACATTATATCTACATTAAGCATTAATTAAACCAAGGATTGTAGCGAGGATGTTACATTCCCCCTCCCCTACAATTGTGCACCATCCTCAATGCACACTACAATGATTATGTGGTTAGGGTTAGACACATATTGCTTTAATAATGACACATGAAATACATTATGCACTCCCATGGATGCATGCAATTAGCCCTATCTTTTCTAATATTTCAAAAGTTCCACAATATCTTATTGCCAACTTTGGGAAACTTCCTAATCTTAGAAAACTTCCCTTTTCTTTCACTTTCAAAAATACATGTTCACCCACTTTTGTTACAACAAATTTTTCCTCACTCCATGAAACTTGCTTGGATGGCCTTCCATTTCCTTATGCAAACTTGAAGTTCCCTATTTGTGCCTTCTAGAGCCAAAATACATATTTTTCCACATATACATGCCCTGTCAGTTATACAACAAGTGTATATGTAGGTTTGTCCACTACAGCCCATGTACATCGAGTTTGGTGCTCAAAATTAAAAATTATGTCGGGTTTCCATGCCATGTCATGAGATCCATGATCCTTGACCTTCCATATACTGGAAATGATCCGAATCAACCCTTTAGTTCCATTTGAAGGCTATAAATTGAGCCATATCCACGCCTTGAAAGAACAATTCAACTTTGAGAGAAAAGACACTCTGGATAAATTTCACTTCATATTGAGTCTACATCCCTTTGTCCTTGAAAGTTTGAACTCTTTGTTCAACCCCCAAGCTCTTCCTTCTTTGTGACAAAGAATCTCATTGAATCCTTTATATGAGCTTGCCTTTGGTGGAATATTGAAGTGGTGGAGGCCCAACTGGAGGGACTTAGTTTCTCGGTTCCGATATGTGCCATTGCAAAAGTTTTTCACCTATGTACTTCTGTTGATTATTTTAATAGAAATACTCTTTTCTCGTCCAATTGATATCTTGCAAATATTTGAATTATTATTCCATGGGAATATTTGTAATGTATGTTAATGGATTAGGATAATATATATGCTAACATTATATATTGTCACCATATGCTTGCAGATATTGGTTGTTGAGGACAAGCTATGGGTATAAAGCTTTGGGTCACGTGCTCAATGATGGTCTTCTTTGAACATTCAGACGATCTAGGGTCTTAGCCTTGTATTGTTAGAATTTCATTTATATAACATACTTGGGATTAGAGTTGATTTCTGCGTGTCATTCCATCTGTTTTGGTTTTCCCCTTGCCATAGAGAGATTTTCCTTGTAACAAAATTGGTGACCATACTAGGGATCAATCTCCTTTTTTTGGGGTTTGGAGTGTTTTTCTCCTTGATTTTCTCTCTATTAACCTAGATTTCCTTTTCTTCTATTGCTTGACAACCTGTTTTTTACCTTGCATCTGAGTTTCTTGGCTTAACCCTTGCCTTGGCAGTGTTTTATTGGGTATACACGGTTTTTCCCTTGACAAATGCATATATATGCGAGCTATCTTCCTTTAGGGAGCGTATATACATGATTTGTGCTAAAAAAGTCACGTACATCATCTCTTTAGTCTTGTTGGCTAAGTTTGGTGTTTGCTGGGTGAGTTTGGTTGGTTGCCGAGTCTTCTCGGGTCCCTGTCCTGACTGTTAAGTGCTTACAAAGTGATAGGAAGCCTTGTTATTGTTGAATTTTTGAGCAGTTTTCTTTCTTATCATATTTTTCATTAGTTTTCCTTTCACATTGGTCTGAGTGTTTTCTTCTTGGTGTCCTTCTTGGATTGTCTCTTTTTTATTGCAGTAGGGTATGCCTATGAAGTTGTTATTTAGTCCTTGCATTTTCTTTTCCTTATATTGAAAATAAAAAAAATATTTTCTTATTTTCATTATGGCATTTTCACTTTTGATTATATTGCATTGATTTTGACACATGTGGAGAGATTGTTTTTCATTGAAATTGTAGAGATTGCATTTATAATAATAACATCTCTTTGAAATTCAATAATAGTACTTAACAATGTTTTTATATTTTCTTATTTTTATATGCTGAGTCGTAATACCATGAGTTTCACGACCACACCTCTTGAGTAAGCAGAAACCATTAAAATTAACGTTGATTAATTAAAATTGATTATAAACGATTTTATTTTTCAGGGTACACAAACAAGTATAGGACATAGGGCCTTGGAATAAGATTTTGTGAGTAAACTTCTCCAAGGATATTAAAATAAACATATGTATCTGGCGAGGGAGTGGTGAAACCCATTGTATAATCAGTGACGTCAGGAGGCTCCAATCACACTAGAGTTAAGCATGAGGTCATGAGAAGTTGGTTGCAGAGATAACCCTTTAATACCTTCTTAGCGTTAGAGATATTTCTAGGGTTCTATTTGTATTTGGGGGTCTTGCTAGTACCTTTACCTCCGTGAGAGGTGGTGCTTTCAAAATTTCGGGCTTTGTTACACTACCCATATGGTGGACCAGACTTACGACTGCACTCCTGCACATTGGTTATATATAGGTGACTCTAGTTTCTTGACATAAGTAGCCACATATGTTACTTGTAGGGGTTATTCTGTAGGTACCCTGAGTCAGATAAGGATCAGACAACACACAACCTTTCTGGAGTATTACCTCTCTAGGGGGATCTGACCGATTGCATTGTTAAGCCCACAAGGGCCCTTATAACTAATTCTGATATTTCTAATATTTTGAAGGGAGTCTCAGACCCCTCTTGGGAGAGACATACCTACTGTAGTGAGGGAGGCCCCTTTTCAGCCGCTATATCCTGTTTGTGTGCATTGGCGTGTTTTCTTTATTTTGGTGTGATCTTTGATTTTTGGTTGGCCCTAGGATTTGGTTTTATATCTCAAGTCTTGAGTCATCGTGGAGAAATACCATCCTCCTCATAGGTCTCGTCGTTTGTTGAAGTTACCACTGCATCTTGATCCTTTACCGAAGCTTCCTTCTAAAAGGCGTAAATTTAATAAATGTTGTACATATATCTCCACCTCCTAGACTCATGATCATCTAGTTATGAGTACTAAGTCATACCTGAATGTCTCGGGGAGTCCTTCGACTCCTATATCTTCTATAATTAGTGGGATCCCTTCGACTCCTTCATCCTCGATGGTGGGGGTGCTAGAGGTCCCCGCCTCTAGTGCTACCCAACTTGTGATTTCTACTCGACCCACAAGAATGAACCCTTTCAGATCTATTTTTGGTACGCCAAGTCACAATTCTCAGTCAATACCTTTGACCTCTAATCCCTTTACTTTTGGTATTCCCAACATGATGTCGCAACTCTGATCCTCTGTTCCAATGACTAATGTGAATCCTAATTTTGGGTCTGGGGGCACAAATCCTACTTATGCTCTTTCTTGTTTGGTGGAGGTCATATTCCCTAAGTGAATCCTACAGTTGGAGGTTGGAATCCTCTTTCCTTTGGGCATAATCCTAGTTTCAATGCTCAAGGATGGAGTGCTCAACCGAGCAGAAAATTCACTTCCTATATTTCATCTTTCATCCCCTATTCCTCCATGTCGATTCTGAAGAACACATTTTCTATGGTGAATCCCCCTCTATCCTCTAGAATTCCATATGGAGGGAGTCGGTTTCACACTATGGGAAACCCCTAGCCTAGAGTCCCTCCAGTTGGGGAAAATGTATATAACCCTCATCATGCTGCTTCCACGGGTATAGTGCCCATACAACCTTTCATGAATTAGTTTGGAGGAGGATATTATCCTACCAAACAGGGACACAAAATATACCAAAACCCTGGATGGCCATCAATCCCTTAGCATCAATATTTCTTGGAAGCATGGGCTCAGATGCCACAACCCTGACTCCCTTTTCTGACCATGCTTAATTTGCTAGATTTTTCAAAATTAATAAATGACCCTGTGCATCATGATCCGTCATGGCCCCCTGTCCCTACCAAGCTTATTTTAGGCATTCCAAAATTCGAAGGCAAGACTGGTGAGGATCCAGGTGATCACGTTACTAATTTTCATCTATGGTGCTCATCCAACTCCCTGAATGACGATTGTATCCATTTGAGGCTAYTGCAACACACCCTCATGGGGGTCACCATGAAATGGTACATTGATCTACYGGGGGGAAAATACAAAACCTTTAATCAGATGGCATTGGTACTTCTCAACCACTTCCAGTTTATCGTTCATTACGATGATGACATAGAAMTTTTTTCGGCCTTTCACCAAGATAAATCCACACATATATCGGGCCATATCCAAGAGTGGCGTAGACATAAGAGGTTGATAAAAGCCTACATTCCTCCAGAGTTTCTGTTGGAATGGTTCCTTAAGTCATTATTGCCTTATATTTTGAAGGATGTCTCTACATTCGAAGTAACATCTGAGGAAGAATCTATTTTCAAATCCCAACAATTGGACCTCATATATGTTGAATTTGGGATGCTTTATGAAATTCTTCCTGATGCACCCTGGTCAAACTATGATCCTAGAMAAAAGCATGGGCCTCATGCCGATGGCCACTCGATCTCATGATTATGGTTCTTCAAAGACCGTTGTAGGTCTAAAGTCTTCTCCTCCTTGGRAAACACCCTTGTATATCGAAAATCCAGAACCTTCGCCTCGTATTCCAAAAGGAGTACTAAATTACTCAACCCACAATCCTAATGCCAGAGCCACCTAGAAATATTCGATTGTCGAAGATYAGGGCCAAACCCCTTGTGTAATGTCAACTTTGGAGGTGCTCCAGACGTGTGATTCACAGAGGAACAACTTTTTATCTGTGTTGGGAGCTCTAGAACCATGTGGTTAGAAGGTTATCAAGTTTGATGTCATAGAGGTTAAGCCTCGCTTACCTTACCACGTGGCTTTTCAAATCCATATGGAGTACAAAAAAATTACCATCAAACGTACTACAATTGATGAAGATGCTGTGATGTGTGTGATGTCCCTAGCCTATTGGAAAGCCATTGTCTCTCCAACCCTGTCCCAATATATGACTATGTTTACCACATTTGATGGGCGTTTATTTTGACCCCACAAAATTCTTCCTGTTTTTTCAGTCCAGTTAGGTGGGAAGAAAATGGAGGTTGATGTTGAGCTGGTCGATGTGCCTCTCGACTATAATTTACTACTAGGGTGTAATTGGACTTATTCCATGATAGCCATCATTTCATCTGTTTTCCACACTTTATGTTTTCCTCACGAAGGGAAAATAATGATGATTGATCAATTGTCCTTTGTGCACACTAGTCCTAGTGCATTGATTGGACCTTTGGTCCCTGTGATCGACAATTCTCAACAAGAAACTAAGGATGTTGGTGTCTGAATTTATTCCTCTTTGATGGGTATCTTTGATTTCATGGCACCAATTCACCATATTCATGCCATTTCTAATGAGTCTTCATCATCGATGAGGTCCGTTCCTTTCCGTACTTTGTATTTCAATGACCCTTGGAACCTGCATTTCCTGACTATGTCATATGAAGGTCAGTTATACATTGGGATGGCAATGCCACTGTCAGCAACAGAGGTTATGTATCAGTCCATTCTTGACGATATTGCTGACCCAGTTCCCATGTCCTTGCGGATAGACGAGGTGGATCCTATTCTAGAGCTCGTATGGGTCGCTCAATCATCTTTTTCACATGATTTCCTTGACGATACTTTACCTTTGGATGAATCCATATTAGAGGCCATGTATGGTCCTAATAAGACTTGGGATGATATGCATCATCGATCCTATTTCCTTCCAGAGCTTGTTAAGATTGAACATGATGAATTTAGATCTCCCTTGAGTGATATGGTCGGTCACGCCGCGGTTCCATTAGATACACATGGTATTTATGCCAAAGGAAACATGGAGAATATTTATCCTACCGTCACGATTGACATCTCTTGTATTCCTGGAAAAATTGGGAACGTATATATCGGTGCAGATTGTTTACCTGAAGAAATTCAGATCTACACTGGTCTCTTCAAAGAGTTTCATGATGTTTTCGCTTGGTAATATGAAGAGATGTCAGGGATTTACCCCAACATTGTCGAACATGAGATTAAAACCTGTCTGGATGATAAACCTATTCGAAAACGTCTTAGATATATTAATCCTAGGAAGGCCCCTGCTATTAAGGCAGAGGTAGAGAAGATACTTAATGTTGGTTTCATCTACCCGGTTCCCTTGACTGAATGGGTTTCCAACCCCATTCCCATTAATAAAAATAAAGGAACCATCCACGTATGTATGTATTTTTGAGACTTGAACAAGGCTTGTCCCAAAGATAACTTCCTTACTCCTTTCATTGACCAGATTCTTGACGAGTGTGCGGGAAGAAAATTCTTTTCTTTTATGGACAGATTTTTAGGGTATAATCAAATTCAAATCAAACCCGAGGATCAACATAAGATGATGTTTATTTGTCCTTGGGATACTTTTGGATATTGGAAAATGTCTTTTGGCCTTAAAAATGTCGGAGCAACCTTCCAACGTGCCATAACCTTTTCTTTTCACGATATTAAGCATATTGTNTTTATTTGTCCTTGGGATACTTTTGGATATTGGAAAATTTCTTTTGGCCTTAAAAATGTCGGAGCAACTTTCCAACGTGCCATAACCTTTTCTTTTCACGATATTAAGCATATTGTCGAAGCTTACCTAGATGATCTCGCTACTCACTATCGAAAGAAATTAGATCACTCCGCTCATCTTCGATTAGTATTTGAGAGATGCCGTTACTATTGCATTCAGTTGAACCCTTACAAGTGCATATTCTGCATTATGTTTGGTTGTCTTTTAGGATTCTTAGTGTCTGAGCATGGGATCATGGTAGATCCTATGAAGGTTGAGGAAATACTTTGATTGCCTCCCTCGTGCAACATTAGACAACTTCAAGGTTTACAGGGAAGGGATTATTTCTTTCTTCGACTCATAGTGAACTATGCCAATTTAACTAAGGGTTTCATGCATCTTTTGAAGAAGGACACTCTGTTTATATGGGATGAGCGAGCCCAAGAATACTTTGATTCTCTTAAGAAGGATTTGGTATCGACACCTATGTTGAAGCCTCTAGACTATAATAGAGACTATTGATTTATATCACCACGTCCAAAGGGACAATTGGTATGGTTTTGGTTCAGAAGGACGATGAGCTCCATGAGAAAAGTTTCTATTATCTCAGTCGAAATCTAGTTGGTCGTGAACTTAAATACTCTCACATAGAGAAACTAGACTTGGGTGTCGTACATGTGGTTCAAAGATTATGAAATTATATATTACTTTGAAAAAATACCATAGTTGCAGATATAAATCCATTTCAATACGTCCTCACTAGGTGTATCATAGGGGGGGAAATACAATAAGTGAATTGTTATTTTGCAAGAATTTGATCTCGATTTTGCTTCGGCGATGTCTAAGAAATTGCTAGTTTTTTTCGAGTTGATATTAGAATTCCCTCGACTAGATGAGTACAATTTTCATGATGATTTGTTCGTGGATGAACACATATTCCTTATCTCTTCTTTGGAACCTCGGTATGGATACATTATGATCTATCTTCAAACCTTGAAGCTACCCTATCATATGTCGAGAGACGATCGACGACGTATACGTCATCAGGCTAAAAGCTAGCTTATTATCGACAACACTTTGTCTCGTTGAGGGGTAGATAATATTTTACGTTGTTGTTTGACTCACGAGAAATTTGAGTCTGTTCTCAGTGACTGTCACAGTGGGGCTTGTGGTGGTCATTTATCTGGGCTTGTGATAGCCCAAAAAATATTGCGAGCCAATTATTTTTGGCTGTCAAATTTTAAAGATTGTGTTGAAGCGGTCAAGAAGTGTCACCCTTTCTAGGTGTTCACTTGGAAAATGCGCTCGCACCAAGCCCCTCTTCACCTAGTCGTTACTGTCAGTCCCTTCACTAAGTGGGGGGTATATTTTATGGACTGTAACCCAACCTTGGCTGGGGGACACCAACATATTATTGTGGCTGTGGATTACTTTAYTAAATGGGCAGAGGCCATGCCTACCATTAAATATGATGGTAAGACTACAACATTCTTCATATTCAACCATATTATAGCCCGGTTCAGAATCCCAAGAGAGATTGTCATTGATCATGGAAGTCACTTTTAGAATGAAATGATGAAAGATTTAACATAAAAAATGAAGTTTAAGAAYGATCATTCTTCCCATTACTATCCCTAGAAAAATGGACAAGTAGAGCCAGTGAATAAATCTCTCAAGACCATCTTGCAAAAAACTGTCATCTAGAGTAAATCCGATTGACATCTGATTCTTTACCCTACACTTTGGGCATGCCGAACCATGGTAAATACTTCCATTGGCTTCTGTGCTTTTTAGTTAGTACATGGTGTGGAGTCGATTCTTCCGATTGAATGAAAAATCCCTTCCCTTAAGTTTGAAAGTGAGCTCCTACTTGACACATCTGATCTTGAAGAATGCCTCGTACACCTGGAGCGTCTCGATGAGAAATGTCGGGATGCCTCTACAACTATCGAAGAGAATAAATGACATGTTAAGGTTTAGTACGATAAGTATTTCTGTCCTCAATAGTACACTGAGGGTGACTTGGTTCTCCTTTATGACCAAACCAAAGAACCACTGGGGGCAGGAAAGTTCAACCCCATGTGGCACGATCCTTATGTCATGAAACATATCTTAGAGAAAGAAGCGTACAAATTGGAATATTATGAAGGGAATATACTAGATGAGCCCAGAAATGGGCTCTACCTTAAAAGGTATTACGCTTCATCCCTCAAGCTCAGGTGTGACCTTTTGTATACTAGTGTATCTTAGTGTATATACATGTTTTCCTTTGTGTCATCAACTTGTTTATCAAGTTTTACCTTGGTGGGAAGATGTCAATGGAGTATTCAATTTAATTAGGATTCACGGATGGTGCCAGTCGTCATACGCAGAACATGGCTTCCATTGCTTGGGTCATTTACTCACGCGAGGGCCAATTGGTGTCTTCAGGTGGTGTTCGTCTAGAGCAATCAACGAATAATGTGGTTGAATATAGCAACATTATAGAGCTATTAACAATGCCATTTCACATGGGGTTCGATCTTTAGAGGTTCTCCTGGACTCCCATTTAGTCGCATGTTAGTTGAACGACAGTTACCGTGTGTGATATCCTACTCTACTCCGACGATTCCTACAGGTACAACTTTTGGAATGATACTTTAATTTTCTTAATTATAATAACATACCTAGAATTTCTAATCATGTATCCGATGCATACACTAATTATATTTTAGATTGGAATTTGTCACATCACTGAGAAAAGAAAACATATTCATACATTTCACATTTTAACATATATAAGTAAAGACACAGACCAATTTTTTTTATATTTCATCCTTTCGAGTTCAAAAAATATGGTGTCATAGTACAAAATGGGGCTCACACCCTCAAAATACATACATGGACGGTATATAATATGACCATGGCATATACATCTGTGGCACCAGATGCATATCATGATAGCACACTACGATGTTTGCAAGACACCGGAAGAGTTGCACCCACACACGGGGTACACCCACCACTCGCCGTTGCTTCGCCTCTGGTAGATCCTCCACTTGAACCATAGGAATCCTATACGTCAATCGAGACATGTTCCCATGCACATTCTGTAACACTCTCTCTATTTCCTCTCCCACTTTCTCATTTCCTCGACCCCTCTGTCGATGTCATGGGAATCCCTCTGTCCATCATGCACCTACATCTACGTAACAAAGAAATTGTTAATACATGATACCATACAAAAATATTTGCGTTTTTTATTTTTATTGAAAAACACAAAAAAATGAAATATATAAAAAAATTTCTTACTAATATCACCGTAGGTAGAACCTGGTGGAAAAGGTATGTCAGGATCCCCTCTGTATTTGATCCCTCTATAAGGGTAGTCATCAATGGCTATGACCTTTCGATGCCACCAGAAAAATCACTTGTCATTCTAGGAGGTTGGCACCCTATAACCTCCTAGCTTCTTAATCACGTTGGTCCACCATGACATGGATAGATCACGTTGTCCTTGTGGATTAATCTCTACTCTAGGGATCAAACCTAGAACCCTCTTAAAGACAAAACTACAAAGTATGGATGCAAATCCAAAATTTCTCATTTCCCTTGTTTGCAATCCGTCAACTGGCTCTTCATATTAGTCAACAGTGAGGTACACCAGTCATAAACAGTGGGTCTTAAACACTCCACCACATAGAACATGAGTGGCCTCGATGCCTGATGTAATGAAGCTGACCCCAAAATTTGTGTGAGTACAAGCACACTGATCTTTAAGCTCAGGTTCTCGATTACCCTAATAGGGAGTTGGCTCCCTACTTTATCTGTGCCTGAAACATAGTGGGTGGCAATGTAATCCTCCATAGTCATACCACCCCCAGCCCCTCGGTCCTTAAGATTCACTACCTTGCCTCTACGAGACAATCTTGTGATGAAGTATATATCGTCCACTTCAATCCTCAATGCTTTCCCATCGAGGTTGAAGGACTCTGTCTCTGGATCCCAATAGTTTATTGGCAACTGGAGTAACCTCACATGAGCCCTCATTCCCTTGAGAGACAAAAATTTATAAAGGCCACATATTTTTAAATCTTGTTGGGCCCTTTCATCTCTTCCCACTACTGTATCTATCTCTTCATGCTCCCTTTCCCTCCATTCAATCACCATCCTACAAAGGAGAAACCATTTTTTTGAGTTAAAACCTTTCAAAAATTTTGTTCACGAACTTGTACATGGGATAACTTGGTAAAATTCGCATATAGGGTTGCATATACACATGCAGGATTTGCTTTGCCCATGTATATAGGGTCATATATCCTACCCAATGAGCTACCACTTGCGTATACCCTAGTTTCCATGTTACACCCTCTAATACTGAAAAAATGGGGCTTAAAATTGAAATTTAAACCATTGAAATTGAAGGAGAGGGTATGGGCACTTACTTGGTCCAGACAGTTGCTGATTCCATTGATTGTAGCTCCCACAATCAACACATGAAAATTATGGGAAAAATGGCCTAAAATGCACTATGTGGGTGAAAAAACTCAAATGGTATGGTAAAATGGTCTATTTTTACTATTAGTAGAAATATTTTTACCCACTTTCTATAGTTTTTGCTATTTTTTTGACCTTATGGAATAATAATGTAGTGGAAAGACTTCATTTTTGGTAGTTTTTTCCAAGGATTTTTTTGGTTTCCAGTGTCGTACCTGTTAGCATCTTTAATTTTGAGTAAAGTTGGGAGTTTGTTCAAAGTTTGTAAAGTCATACCTTGATCTTGAGAAGACCAATGCATTCCAACTTGAGTCATTAAGTGTGTGTGTTCCTTTAAAAGAGTTGTGTCTCATAAAATGTTGTCAAGGCTGTTGGGTCATCAAATATCATTATGGAATTTTTATTACCTATGGAGTGATTTTTGTACCTAAACTGCAGAAAGTTGCACACACTGTGTAAAGACGTTGCACAAGTGCCTAGGCACCACCGAAAGTGTCTTGTCATCCCAAACATACCTATCTCTGTCAAAATCCTATTTGCTCAGCTCACATTTGTATTTTATCACCTATTTATCATTGCACAACATCCTCCTCCAACGATCAAACCTCTGCTCCACATCAAAATTAAATTACTCCGCTGGCTACACAAATACCTAATAGTGCGCTACACATCCTCTGTTTTTGTTGCACAAGTGTTGAAAGGTCAAGCCTAATGTCTATCAAATAACCTGCAGCTTCAAGTCTAAGATTTAGATTCAAATATTCCCTATGGTGGACCCTTTGACAATGGAGTAAATCTTAGCCTTGTTTCTTGCTGTGCAAAGTTTACTGACATATTTTAGCCTTTGAAACCTCCCTGCCTTTACCGGTTTCAATGTTTTATCTTACATATGAAGCATGGCCACTCTAGGGAAAAATAAATACAACAAAGGAGGTTTAAGACCTGATTAACCATCTTAGAGAAGAGAAAAGAGTATCATAACACAACATGATGAAACAATTTAAGGATTGCAGGCGAACCATAGATAATGCTTGTGAAGCCCTTTCCAACGTCGAGGCAAAGTTGAAAAGAAATGCAACCTTGTTTAGGAAAGTGTGAAATTTCAAGGTACAAATTTTGACATTAAGGAAGGAAAACATATTTCTTAAACAAAATTTGCTGACAAATGAGGAAGACAAAAGGAGGTTAGAGCTATTGTCTGAAGTAGCAGAAATATGAAGGAAGGAATCTCACAATTTTTCCCTTTTTTTTTGGTAAAAGAGGCAATATAGGTGCAACCCAAATATTGATTAAAGGAGGAAGAAAGTTATCAAGTTCAACATATTTATATAAGAAACATTTTTGAAATCCCCGTGCCTATGATTCAAAGAAAGATAACAACATAAAGTCACCCCTTTTAGCAGCTGCAAATTTTGACTGATAAAACAAGAATACACAACACTTGCCTAGCGAGCCAATGCTACACAAATGATGTAGTCACATATGAATGAAAAATACATCATGAAGTGATTGGTGTACCACATTGGAGGTCAAAACATGTCTTCATCAAGTTTATTCCACCTTAAGTTGCACGTGTTTCAAGAAAAATCAAGTGTGCTACACAAATTTGCTACGCAAGTTCTGGAAATGACTGTTTTTGTAGTCAACTTCAAGATCATTCCTTGAGCAGCTGGAGAGGATTTTAGAAAAAAACAGAGAGGTGTTTTTCAAGCATGATCTCAATAACAAAAACCTCTCTCATTTTTTACATAGGTTTCATAGTTTGAGAGATTCGAATGAATCTTTACGGTCCATTTTTCCATAATTTCGCATTTAATGTTTTCCTGTTTTAGTCATCATTTTTGGGCACAGATCCCGAGAGTATGGAGAAGAATTTTAAAAAATGGGAAATTTTTTTTTCTCAAGAATGGGTTCATATCCAAAAACCTCTCCCCATTTTGTAAAAACTATTGTGATTTGAGAGATATGTTGTTATATTTGACCCATATTTTCCAGCAAAATGAATTTGCTATTTTTAGAAAGTAGTTTACAAATTGTCTTCTTTTTGATGTAATCAGATCCGAAATCATAGGATAGAAGGGGAGTTCAAATTATTTATCTTAGTGAGGGTGCTTATATATATATAGGAGAATTTTGAAGGTGTTCAGGGGGAAGTTGGCAGAACTATAGTATTTTTGACCTTCATTGTAATTCTTTGAATCTGAATGGAATGGAATGTAGAAGTCCTGAACCTTCATGAAATAGATTCCAATGGTGATGAGATGATAATATGTTCCTTGTATTTTGTATGTATATCTTGTGTCTCTACTTGCATCTCATTTTTTCCTCTGTTTAAATTGATTTTTAAGATTTAGAATTCATATAAAAGGTGCTCTAAACTCAAAGAATTTAAACGTTGTCCTTTCTTCCTAATTAGGTCAGAATTCATCTATAAGATGCTTTGATACTGTTATGTGTTTCTTTCTTCATTTTTTACCCTCTATAACCAATCTAAAATGGAAGTTTTCATTCACCAAATTTAGCCTCTGTTCCTATGTGAGGTTCTATCTACTAGACATCAGTTTCATTTGTTTTCAAGATTTGACTCCATAGCCCAAAAATCATCCTTCTCCTCCTTGCCAACAACACTTTATTGAATCCACTCAACACTTTGGAAACCCTAGCCATTGTTATATCAAGAAAATATATCTATCAGAGACTAAGTGACAAGAGAGATCCCTCTCTGGGTTAGAAGGGATAGCTTCCATCCTGTAAGTTGTTTTGTGGTTACGTTTGTAGGTTGTTTCCTCAACCAAAACATTTTACTTAGTGTTAACAACACTACCCGTTCATACCTTCGGCAGGTATATTATTTCACCGACATATAGGATAGGTTTTCACTCCATTTTTCATTCCTGCATCATCCTATGAACGTGATCCATACACCCTAGGTACGAACCCATTTATTAGTGAAACATAACCTTCTCACCACTACTAGAAGTGTCGTTCATAAGTGATAGAGACTTACCAAACATGGGTGCCCTAGTTAGAACCTTTGTGTCATTTAGTTCCCATGCATAATTTATTYCATAGGAACGAGAGTTCCTTATAGTCATGATATGAATTTGMGTTCAAACCCCATATTCTTACTCATAATCATTCTGACCGTTACCTATGGGACTCCCCCCGAGTCTTGGTTAAGCTATTTTCTGACTCTCGAAAAAATGAAAAAATTTCCGAGTGAACTTGTCTCTTTCACACTCATTAAATGGATTTGAAAGGATGTCTATTTGGTATAAGTTTAACCCTTTTCTGGACGAAGTAGACTACTTACGAAAAATGAATACTCTAGTTTCCATTAGCTAGAAGAGTTCTCCTGGGTATTATTTTATACTTTTTTGGGCCTAGGGGATTAAATCTATGAAAAAGGACATTTTTTTGGAGTTAAGTTATAATTGGATTACATCATCCTGATTGCAGTATTGAACTTATTACCAGTTCCCTCTTTCTCGTTATAAGCCTCTTACCTCAACAATTTGCATCACTAGCCAAGCAGATCCTTTTATATATTCTTTCCAACTTGACACCCTGTACCCTAAGAGGAAACATCCCCCAAAGTGTCCATGCCCCGCATGAAATTATTTGCATTGAGCATAGTTAGGTTCCACTACTTGGAACTAGATGCTTATTCATGACACTCGTTTCCTCTCTTGTATCATAACATTTCTTTTCCTATGAAAAAACAAAAAATATGGGCGAAAAAATAATATTATTTCATATCAGTAGTAGTAGTGTCGCCTTTGAACAAAGAACAAAATTTTAAGTCCATTTTCATCCAAAGTTTTGGTTTAACATGACCTTAGGAAGTTGAGATCATTACTTAGAGTTTACTCCTTCGACTGGTTATTCTTCTAGTCCCCATGGAAAGTTTGTTGATGCCTCCTGCATCACAAAGTTTTATCATCAAGTCTATGCTTCCTGAGTTATCCATATGTCTTGTGCTCTTGTTCAAAGGAAGTCTACAAGCCCATGTCAGCCATTTTTCAGAACTCTTGACTTTTCATTTCTACCATACCCTTAGTGTATCTCTGTGTCACATGAAGCTGTAGTCCTACCATGCACCCTCGTCCTACTTTTAATATGGGTAGGTAACCTTGAACCCAGCAGTTGACATTTCCTCATTGGTCACTGACTAGGGGGTTTCCCTTGTGTTCTATGACAAGAAATCTATTCACACATTGGGATTCGTGTAGTGTCTTGGATTC
>JASDQU010947485.1:0-10717 GCA_032191745.1 Picea mariana
TCTGAGTGAAAATATAAAATTACCAGCAACAAACTCATAGCCATCAGGTACTCCATGATATTTTTATTATTTTTTGAAGGTCAGGAAATGTTTGGCTACTTGATTTTCCTTTGGCACTCTGAAATGGCTCAGGCACTGCAAATTGAGACAGGTTCTACGAAATGCACTACAGAATTTCTTGTATCAAATGATTTTATAGATTTTATCATAAATATCAAACGGTGATGTGGGTTTCTCTGAAATGTTTTGTGGAGGATGATGATATCCTTTTTGACTTGTTGACCAAATTTCATCCTAACCCGGTTTTTCATTTGAGAGAAACAATTAAAACACTAGTACACTACGAAATGTGTTGCCAATTCTTTGTTTTGCATAGTCGTTGGATATTCACCTTGTTGGGAGGTTGCCACCTATCAAGGAGGGTTCGAATGACTTCTCATGGATCAGTTAGATGTCAAGGTACACCTACACCTAGTTTTTATCTCCATTAAATACCTCATGCAGTGAGTTGGAAACAATTTATTAATGACTTCCAACCATTTCCTGAAAATTAACTGTTTGTTGGATTTTTTCTCTTTGACTATTGCCACCTAGCTCCAAGGCCTAGAATCCAATGAAAGAGATGAGATTCAAACTCCTAAGGATATTTTGATGTTATTTTCTATTTAAAAGAGGAGGGATATCTTTGCGAGGGGTTGGATTCATGAGCCAAGAGGGCTAGAGAGAGTAGGAGCAGTCGGTTTCCTTATGTGTGTTCATTTGTAAGCCTGGGAGAATTTTATGATTGTAATCATTACTTCTTTTGAAGACTCATGAGAGCTTTGATTTTCAAATTGTTATTCTTGTATTTTATATATCTTATTATTTGAATATATTTCATATTTGAGGATCAAAGGCTACCAATGATTTATAGATCCCAAAGTAGCAGAGGATCTGTTTTAATTTTTCCCATCAGTCGTTAATTTATTCAAGTATTTTTTGATTTATTAAACTGAGAGGATATTTGTTTAGTGAACATTCTATCTTATGTTTTCCTTCTTCATTATTCCATCTATCAGCATATAATCTTGTTTTATGTTGATCATCTTTAGTGCCTTCAATGAGTAGAATGTTTATGACTCAATTTCCCATTAGTGTAGCCTACTGATCTATAGTTTGCTTCCCTCTCCCTTTCTTGCTTCATCAATGCATGGAGTAGTTGAAATTGCATCAAGAGGATGTCTTAATGAAAATGTTTATGTTCTCCCTAAAGGATGATGCCAGAGACTGGAACTTTTCTCTCCTTGCTGCAAGCATATCCACCTTGAGAGAATTCCATGCTACTTTCAATTTTCACTGTAAAAGGTATTACTCCTCTGAGTTTATTTTTCATGATTGTTGTGAGGAATATGAGAAAGGTGCTCAAGTTGCATTAAGTTTCTCTCCTGGCTGTGAAGTTTAAGAAGATAACCTAGTCAAGGAAATCATTGAATGATCAACGCTTTCGTCTTCTTGTTCCTTTGTACTAGATGCTTATTTAAATGATAGTTTTCATCATAAAAATACAGTAGACATTTCTCTTGACTATAAACCTGAGATAAATGATAAGTTGGTTAAAAAAACTAGGGAAGTTTCCTCTTTGTTTTTTCCTAGATTTTTAGAATTGAAGGCTTATTTTGTTTACTACTCTTATGAAGAAAATGCAGAGGATATTTTTGTTCTTGAAACAGATGTCTTTAGAATCCCTACTTATGATGAAGAAGTTGTTTCAAATACTAACCAAGAACAACCTATTTTTGATGAATATACCAGTGATGGTGATGAACATAATTTTTCTATGTTTTCTTTGGAGCCTCTTAGCAAAATTCTTGTATATGATGATTATGAGTCTGATACTTGGGAATGCTATAGAGGTGTTGAAGGGCAGTTACATATGCATCCGATGTATTATACATCACCAACAAATGAGCAGTCTTGTTTTGATAAAAACCATGTGTATGAGCAGCAGATTGTTCTTACAGTACATGCAAAAATGATTAGCAGTCAACCCATGGATGGTTCTGAAGATGAGGAGCAACCATTCAACCAACAAATGATTGCATCAGTCCTTTATCCACCTGTACATGCTGAGAACATAAAACAACATGTGAGAAATGATTAAATAAAGGAGGTAACCTTTTACCAAATTAGCATGCCTTGCCAGCAGTTTCATGACCCTGTCAATGAATACATGGAGTTGCACTTTTCAAATGCTTTGGAGCCTACCAATTTTATGAATTTGTCAACATTTGGAGTTTATATTGGTGATCATAATAATTTATTTAGTCAGTTGTCACACTTTTCTTTTTTCTTATGGATCATTTATAGTGAAGAGAATAATTATGTTACCAAATAGTTTGAGTGGCTATGCTGGAAGTTTGTTTTCACCTAAGCAAATTGTAAAATTCAGTTAGAGTAGGGTCATGTATATAAATAAACTCGTGTTCAAGCATTTTAGTTTTTCAGTTTTGTTTAGGTATTTGAATAAGACTCCACCAACCCAATGGAAAAGGCACTAGAATTGCATGATTCTTGGAGCCTCTTAGGGAGGTCTCCATCCCCTGTGGAGCCAGATGTTAATACATAAGATTGATCATGTAAAGGAGTATTTATGGTTTTCAGAGCCTATATTTAACCATATCTCCAGGTATTATGTCATACCATCAACTAAAATCCTCCTCAGAGTGTGCAAGCTATATTTGAGTTGGCGCTACGAACTGGCAATGTGAACTAGTTAAGTAAGAGGGTTGGAGGTTAGGTAGGTTCCAAGCATCTAAGTGAAAATATGAAATTACCAGCATCAACCACATATCCATCAGGTACTCCATGAGATTTTGTTTTCTTGTTTGGAGGTCAGGAAAGTTTTGGCTACTTGATTTTCCTTTGGCACTATGAACTGGCTCAAGTGCTACGAAATGCACTACAAAATTTCCAGTAGCAGCTGCTTTTACAAATTTGATCATAAATACAAAACAATGATGTGGGTTTCTCTGAAATGTTTTGTGGAGGACAATGATATCTTTGTTGACTTCCTGACCAAATTTCAGACTGAACCAATTTGTCATTTGAGATAAACAATTAAAACACTAGTGCGCTACGAAATGTGTTGCAAATTCTTTATTTTGCATAGTCGTTGGATATTCACCTTTTTGGGAGGCTGCCACCTGTCAAAGAGGGTTCGAATGACTTCTCATGGATCAGTTATATGTCAAGGGACACATGCACCTAAGTTTTATCTCCATTAAATACCTCATGTAGTGAGTTGGAAACAATTTATTAATTACTTCCAACAATTTCCTAAAAATTAGCAGTTTGTTGGATTTTTGTCTCTTTGACTATTGACACCTAGCTCCAAGGCCTAGAATCCAATGAAAGAGATGGGATTCGAACTCCTAAGGATATTTTGATGATATTTTATATTTTAGAGAGGAGGGAGATCTTGGAGAGGGGTTGGATTCATGAGCCAAGAGGGCTAGAGAGAGTATGAGTAGGTGATTTCCCTGTGTGTGTTCATTTTTAAGCCCAGGGGCATTTTATGATTGTAATCATTACTCATTTTGAAGACTCATGAGAGTTGTGATTTTCAGATTGTTCTTATTTTGTTTTATATATCTTCTTATTTGAATATATTGTAGATTTAAGTATCAAAGTCTGCCAATGATTCATGGATCCATAAGCAGTAGAGGATATGTTGTAATTTTTCCCATCGGTCATTGTTTTATTCAATTATTTGTTGATATATTAAACTGAAAGGATATTTGTTTAGTGAACATTATATCTTATGTTTTCCTTCTTCATTCTTCCATCTATCAACATATAATCTTGTTTTATGTTCAGAAGCTTTAGTTCCTTTGATGAGTAGAATGTTTATGACTCCATTGCCCATTGGTGTAGCCTACTGATATGTAGTTTGATTCCCTCTCCCTTTCTTTCTTCATCAATGAATGGAGAATTTGATCTTGCATCAGGAGGATGTCTTAATGAAAATGTTTATGTTCTCCCTGAAGGATGATGCCAGAGACTGGTACTTTTCTCTCCCTGCTAAAAGCATATTCACCTTGAGAGAATTCCATGTTGCTTTAAATTATCACTATAAAAGGTATTACTCCTTTGAGTTTCTTTTTCATGATTGTTGTGAGGAATATGAGAAAGGTGTTCAAGTTGCATTAAGTTTCTCTCTTGACTATGAAGTTGAAGAAGATAACCTAGCCAAGGAAATCAGTGAAGGATCAACACTTTTTTCTTCTTGTTCCTCTGTATTGGATGTAGATTTAAATGATATTTTTTATCATAAAATACAATAGACATTTCTCCTGACTATGAATCTAAGATAAATGATAAGTTAGTTAAAAAAACTAGGGAAGTTTCCTCTTTGATTTTTCCTATCTTTTCAAAATTGAAGGCATATTTTGTTTGTTGCTCTTATGAAGAAAATGCAGAGGATATTTATGTTATTGAAACATGTGTTTAGCAGCCCTACTTATGATGAAGAAGTTGTTTCAAATAATGACCAAGAACAACCTATTTTTGATGAATATACCAGTGATGGTGATGAACATATTTTTTCTATGTTTTCTTTGGAACCTCTTAGCACAATTCCTATATATGATGATTATGAGTCTGATCCTTGGGAATGCTATGGAGGTGTTGAATGGGTATTACATATGTTGTTGATATCTTATCCATCACCAACAAGTGAGCATATCTGTTTTGATAAAAACCATGTGTATGAGTAGAAGATTGTTCTTACAGTACATGTAAAAATGATTAGCAGTCAACCCATGGATGGTTGTGAAGATGAGGAGAAACCATTCAACAACCAAATGCTTTCATCAGTCCTTTATCCACATGTACATGCTGAGAAAATTAAACAACATGTGAGAAATGATGAAATAAAGGAGGTAACCTTTTACCAATTTAGTATGCCTTGCCAGTAGTTTCATGGCCCTATCAATGAATACATGGAGTTGCACTTTTCAAATTCTTTGGAGCCTGCAAATTTTATCATTTTTTCAACATTTGGAGTTTATATTGGTGATCCTAAGAATGTATTTAGTCAGTTGTCACACTTTTATTTCTTCTTATGGATCATTTGTAGTGAAGAGAAGAATTTTGTTACCAAATCATTTGAGTGGCTATGGTGGAAGTTTGTTTTCACCTAAGCAAATTGTAAAAGTCAGCTAGAGTAGGGTCATGTATATAAATAAGCTCATGTTCAATAATTTCGGTTTTCAGTTTTCTTTAGGTATTTGAATAAGACTCCACCATCCCAATGGATAATGCATTGGAACTACATGGTTCTTGGAGCCTCACAGGGAGGTCTTCATCCCCTATGGAGCCAGATGTTAACACATAAGATTGATCACGTAAAGGAGGATTTATGGTTTTCAGAGCCTAGATTTAACCATATCTCTAGGTATTATGTCATACCATCAACTAACAACCTCCTCAGAGTGTGCAAGCTATATTTGAGTTGGCGTTGTGAATTAGCATTGTGAACTAGTTAAGGAAGAGGGTTGGAGGTTAGGAAGCTTGTAGGCATCTAATTACAAACATGAAATTACCAGCATCAACCAAATAGCCATCAGGTACTCCATGAGAGTTTTTTTCTTGTTTGGAGGTCAGGAAAGGTTTGTCTATTTGATTTTCCTTTAGCGTTGTGAACTGGCTCAGGCGCTACGAAATGCGCTACGGAATTTCCTGTAATAGTTGCTTTTACAGATTTGATCATAAATCCCAAACGATGATGTGGGTTTCTTTGAAATATTTTGTGGAGGATGATGATATATTTGTTGACTTGCTGACCAAATTTCATCCTGACCTAGTTTGGAATTTGAGAGAAACAATTAAAACACTAGTGTGCTACAAAATGTGCTACAAATTCTTTGTTTTGCATAGTTGTTGGATATTCACCTTGTTGGTAGGTTGTCACCTGTCAAGGAGGGTTAGAATGAATTCTCATGGATCAGTTAGATATCAAGGGACACCTGCACCTAATTTTTATCTCCATTAAATACTTCATGCAGTGAGTTGGAAACAATTTACTAATGACTTCCAACAATTTCTTGAAAATTAGCAGTTTGTTGGATTTTTTTCTCTTTGACTATTGCCACCTAGCTCTAAGGCCTAGAATTCAATGAAAGAGATGGGATTCGACCTAATAAGGATATTTTGATGCTATTTTGTATTTGAGAAAGGAGGGAGATCTTGGAGAGGGGTTGGATTCATGAGCCAAGAGAGGCTAGAGAGAGTAGGAGTAGGCATATTCCCTGTGTGTGTTCATTTGTAAGCATGAGGGAATTTTATGATTGTAATCATTACTGCTATTGAAGACTCATGAGAGGTGTAATTTTCATATTTTAATTCTTTTGTTTTATATATCTTCCTATTTGAATATATTGTAGATTTGAGGATAAAAGGCTGCCAACGATTTATGGATCCCTAAGCAATAGAGGATCTGTTGTAATTTTTCCCATCAGTGATTGTTTTATTCAAGTATTTGTTGATTTATTAAATTGAGAGGATATTTGTTTATTTAAAATTATATATTATGTTTTCCTTCTTCATTCTTCCATCTATCAGCATATAATCATTTTTTTCGTTGAGCATCTTTGGTGCCTTCGATGAGTAGAATGTTTATGACTCCATTTCTAATTGGTGTAGCCTATTGATCTGCAGTTTGTTTCCCTCTCCCTTCTTTATCCATCTTGTTGATATACCTATTAAAACCAAAACTTATATTTTACATTCTGATGGGTGATGAGATTACACTTTAGCAGTCAAAGTGTGACTTTTAGTGCTAACATTCTTGGCCCCGTTGTCGGGGACGAAGTTGAAGATCTTCCCTAGATTGTACGACAAAAATTACAACCAGTTCTTGATGGTGAACAAGGATTGGAGACAGAAAATACTACATATTTCACCTGGTGATTCCACTCCATGAAGAACCAAGATGTCAAAGGCTATGGAGGCTATCTTGGCAAGTAGATTTTCTCCTCTAAAAATTTTCAACCATCTCTGGTTTTCCAAATCTAGTGCCTCATCTATTAGAATGGGGAGATTTATTTCCTATCTTTAGAGAAGAAAAGGATTTTGATCTTGTTCAACATATCATTGATTTTCCTCAATGCATGGAGAAGTTGAACTTGCATCAAGAGGATGTCTTAATGAAAATGTTTTTGTTCACCCTGAAGGATGATGTTAGAGACTGGTACTTTTCTCTCCCTACTGCAAGCATATCCACCTTGAGATAATTCCATACTTCTTTTAATTTTCATTGTAAAATTTATTACTCCTTTGAGTTTATTTTTCATGATTGTTGTGAGGAATATGAGAAAAGTGTTCAAGATGCATTAAGATTCTCTCCTGACTGTGAAGTTGAAGAAGATAACCTAGTCAAGGAAATCAATAAAGGATCAACGCTTTCTTCTTCTTGTTCCTTTGTACTGAATGCATATTTAAATGATAGTTCTAATCATAAAAATAAAGTAGACATTTCTCCTGACTATGAAGCTGAGATGAATGATAAGTTAGTTAAAAAAACTAGGGAAGTTTCATCTTTGTTTTTTCCCAGATTTTCATAATTGAAGGAAAATTTTGTTTGTTGCTCTTATGAAGAAAATGCAGAGAATATTTTTGTTCTTGAAACATATGTATTTAGATGCACTGCTTATGATGAAGAATTTATTTCAAATACTAACCAAGAACAACCTATTTTTAATGAATATACCAATGATGGTGATGAACATAATTTTTCTATGTTTTCTTTGGAACCTCTTAGCACAATTCATGTAAATGATGATTATGAGTCTGATCCTTGGGTATTCTATGGAGGTGTTGAAGGAGAATTACATACGTAACTGGTCTCTTATCCATCACCAACAAATGAGAAGCCCTGTTTTGATAAAAACCATGTGTATGAGGAGCATATTGTTCTTATAGTACATGCAAAAATGATTAGCAGTCAACCCACAGATGGTTTTGAAGATGAGGAGAAACCGATCAACCAACAAATGATTTCATCAATCCTTTATCCACCTCTACATGTTGATAACATCAAAAAACATGTGAGCAATGATGAAATAAAGTAGGTAACGTTTTACCTGTTTAGTATGCATTGCCAGCAGTTTCATGACCCTGTCAATGAATACATGGAGTTGCACTTTTCAAATGCTTTGGAGCCTGCAAATTTTATTATTTTGTCATCATTTGGAGGTTATATTGGTGATCCTAAGAATGTATTTAGTAAGTTGTCACACTTTTCTTTCTTCTTATGGATCATTTGTAGTGAAGAGAAGAATTATGTTACCAAACAGATTGAGTGGCTATGGTGGAAGTTTGTTTTCACCTGAGCAAATTGTAAAAGTCAGTTAGAGTAGGGTCATGTATATAAATAGGCTCATGTTCAATCATTTCAGTTTTCAGTTTGCTTTAGGTATTTGAATAAGACTCCACGATCCTAATGGATAAAGAACTGAAACTGCATGATTCTTGGAGCCTCATAGGGAGGTCTCCATCCCCTATGGAGCTAGATGTTAACACATAAGATTGATCATGTAAAGGAGGACTTATGGTTTTCAGAGCCTATATTTAACCATATCTCCAAGTATTATGTCATACCATCAACTAAAAAACTCCTCGAAGTGTGCAAGCTATATTTGAGTTGGCGTTGCGACCTAGTTAGGAAGAGGGTTGGAAGCTAGGCAGCTTGCATGCATATGAGTGAAAATCTGAAATTACCAACATCAACCACATAGCCATCAGGTACTCCATGACATTTTTTTTCTTGTTTGGAGGTCAGCAAGGGTTTGACTACTTGATTTTCCTTTGGCAATGTGAACTGGCTCAGGCATTGCAAATTGAGACAGGCACTACGAAATGCGCTATGAAATTTCCTTTAGCAGTTGCTTTTACATATTTGATCCTAAATCCAAAATAGTGATGTGGGTGTCTCTGAAATTTTGTGGAGGAAGATTATATCCTTGTTGACTTTCTGACCAAATTTCATCCTGACCTAGTTTGGCATTTGAGAGAAAGAATTAAAACACCAGTGTGCTACGAAATGTGTTGCAAATTATTTGTTTTGCATAGTTGTTGGATATTCGCCTTGTCGGGAGGTTTCCACCTGTCAAGGAGGGTTCAAATGACTTGTCATGGATCAGTTATATGTAAAGGGACACTTTCACCTAAGTTTTATCTCTATTAAAGACATCATTCAATGAGTTGGAAACAATTTATTAATGACTTCCAAAAATTTCCTGAAAATTAACAGTTTATTGGATTTTTGTCTCTTTGACTATTGCCACCTAGCTCCAAGGCCTAGAATCCAATGAACGAGATGGGATTCGACCTCCTAAGGATATTTTGATGCTATTTTCTATTTAAGAGAGGAGGGAGATCTTGGATAGGGGTTGGATTCATGAGCCAAGAGAGGCCAGAGAGAGTAGGAGTAGGCAGTTTCCCTATGTGTGTTCATTTGTAAGCATGAGGGCATTTTATGATTGTAATCATTACTGCTATTGAAGACTCATGAGAGTTTTGATTTTAAGATTGTTATTATTGTGTTTTATATATCTTATTATTTGAATATATTTCATATTTGAGGATCAAAGGCTGCCAAATATTTATGGATCCCTAAGCAACAAAGGATCTATTGTAATTTTTCCCATCATTCATTGTTTTATTCAAGTATTTGTTTATTTATTAAACTGAGAGGATCTTTGTTTAGTGAAAATTCTATCTTGTGTTTTCTTTCTTCATTCTTCCATCTATCAGCATATAATCTTGTTTTCTGTTGAGCATCTTTAGTGCCTTCGATGGGTAGAATGTTTATGACTCCATTTCCCATTGGTGTAGCCTATTGATATGCAGTTTGCTTCCCTCTCCCTTTATTTCTCCATCTTGTTGATCCACCTATTCAAACCAAAACTAATATTTTACATTATGATGGGTGTTGAGCTTACACTTTAGCATTCAAAGTGTGACTTTCAGTGCTAACAAAATGGTTAAAACCTTCTTCTATCATAGATCATGTTTTTGATGTGATAAATCTCCAAGATGAAAAACCCATTATTGTATTAGGGCCAATTGTAAAAGAGAGAGATGACTTCACTCCACCTTTTTATGTCTCATTAATCATTCATGACAAAATCCTTCATAACTTCCTGTTAGACTCTAGAGCCTCCCATAATCTTATGCCAAAGGTTATCATGGAATAATTGGGATTAGAAATCACCAAAGCATACAATGATATATTTTCTTTTGATTCCAAAATATTCAAATGCTTGGGGGTTGTCAAAGACTTTTTTGTTTCATTATCTCAAATCCCAGCCAAAATTTTAGTCATGGATATAGTTGTAGCTGATATCCCTCCTAGGTTTGGCATGTTTTTTTCCAGATCTTGGCGTAAGAAGCTTGGAGGATCTCTTCAAATGGATCTCTCTTATACCACAATACTTGTTCTTGGAGGAGAATTTAGAAGACTCTATCGTGAGGCTCAATTGGCATATATTATCAGTGACAGTGATCATTCTATAAATCATCCTATCTATGCAGTTGATGTGGACTTGGGATCTTCTATATTTTATATTGATAATGTTTTCCAACAGTCTTTGCCTTTGAAAAAAATAGTTGTTTCTCCACAGTCTATTGGGAATCAAAATATGGTATGGAAATTATACTTTGATGGAGCCTCATCTAG
>JASDQU010947485.1:10737-22041 GCA_032191745.1 Picea mariana
TCATTCTATAAATCATCCTATCTATGCAGTTGATGTGGACTTGGGATCTTCTATATTTTATATTGATAATGTTTTCCAACAGTCTTTGCCTTTGAAAAAAATAGTTGTTTCTCCACAGTCTATTGGGAATCAAAATATGGTATGGAAATTATACTTTGATGGAGCCTCATCTAGAGAAGGCGCAAGGGTTGGTGTAGTGTTGATTTCTCCTGAACATGAAGTCATTACCATGTATTACAAGTTAGAATTTGATACAACAAATAACATTGTTGAGTAGAGGAATTGTTGTTAGGTCTCAGATTAGCTAAAGAAATGAAAATTTAGCATTTGAAGGTTCATGGGAATTCATAACTCATTGTACAACATGTCAGAGATGTATATCAGAAAAAAAACATTTGGTTAAAATACTATAAAAAAGAGGTATGGGACATCATTGAATCATTTTTTTTGTCTTTCAACATTGTATATATTCCAAGAAATCAAAATGAGCAGGCTAATTCACTGGTTGTGGCATGAAGTACTTTTAAACCTCCTTTTCCCCCAAAGATAAAATATAAAGTAGAGTTTAGGAACATGCCTTTTATTCCATACAATGTCAAGCATTGGAGAGTATTTGAGGAACATTATGAAATCAAAAGGTTCATTGAAGCTATAGATGATTTTTCTTCAATTCATATCGATCAAGATGAGGATTTATATGAGGACAATCAGAATTTAAATTTTCATAATATGATTGTTGGGCATAAGATATTACAATTTCCCACTAATCATATCCCAAAAGGTATAGTGTTGCTTGAAAGGATTTTTTATCATAATGATGTTCATGTGAAGCTCCCTGATCCAGAAAAATAAGTAGAGGTGATTGATTGCAATCTTGGGACTGCTACAAATCCCAAGCATGTTAAATTATTAAAATTCCTATCAGCAAAATATCGAGTTGAATATGAAGAATTGTTGAAGGATTTCATTGATGTTTTTGCATGGCAATAAGAATATCTTAGGACCTTTGATGAAACTATCATTCAATACAAGATATTGTTACATATTATTTTCGTCACTCTGATGATGACTTTGCAAGCATGTAATGAGGCCCTCAAAATCGTCTTTTTCCATGAAAAAAGTGATTGTGTTCCTCCTCTACAAGACTACTTTTTAGAAGGACGTCGCAGGAGGCCCATAGTGTACAGTGCGGAAATCAAGGATTTCCACATGTTGCTCTATATCTAGCCTGCAGTATTTTTGCAGGTTGCTGCATATGCAGGGTGCGGCGGTGTCTGAAAGCCAAAAGAGTAAAGAGATTCAAGAAGTTTCTAAAAGGGTAATACTCTGGAATGTGAGGTGGTGTCTGTATGGTTATGATCCTACTGACTTCTATGATATGGTGGGATCATCCTTATCCATTTAACCACTTCAACTTATCCTATATAATAATGGGCTTCTCATGGAAAAGCTTAAACATAGCTAAGCAAATTTGAGCAAAGGATTGTTGGAGGAATAGGTTGGAGATTGTATGAAGAACATTATATCAGTGTATGCTTGAGGTCTACTTTTTTCCATTGAGATTTTGGAGATCATATTCATGCAAATTCTAGAACAAGTATACATGTGTGTCGAAACAAAGGACCATTAAAAGGGAACTTGCGACATCTAGGCGTTTCAGTTATATCTTCCACTTTTATTCAATATAATACAGTGGCATGTTTCTTTCCCATAAAATTATTCTCATTTTATTACATGAATCCTTGAACACATGTTTGAGTTTTCATTGAATATATCATAGTTTCTTTCACTTTGGTTGCCTTGTGTCGCTGCAGATCTGGTTTCACAGGAGCATCGTAGCAAAGTAGGAACAAAAAATATATAAAGAGATGATCTCAAAAGTAATTCATCAACTCCTTCTTTGATAGTTAGATCAATGATTGTAACTTAGGGAAAGAGTCATGTCCTATCTTATTTTGTTCTAGATCTAGGTGGATCTAGGGGGATTGATTCATGTCCGCACTTAATGATTTACCCAATAACAGATACCTTTGAAAGAGAATGTCGAACCTTTCAAGAAAAAATTAAGGCAGACTAATCTTCTTTCGTTACCTATTATGGAGAAGGAAGTCAAGAAAATTTTAGATGCTAAGATCAATGTACCCTTGAGGTATTTTGATTGGATAGAAAATTTGGTGTCAGTGAGAAAAAAGAATGGTGAAATCATACTTTGTGTCGATTTCAGGAATTTGAACAAGTGTTCTCGGAAAGACAACTATCCATTGCCCAAAATGGAAGATATATTGCAAAGGGTGGTAGGATCTAGAAAGTTGTCTATGGTTGATGGTTTCTCTGGATACAATTGGGTATTTTTTCATCCAGATGATATAGAGAAGACTACTTTTACAACACCTTGGAGTACTTTTATGTACACCCGAATGCCTTTTGGTTTAATGGATGTTGGGGCCACTTTTCAACGAGCCATGGATATTTCTTTCGTGGGAGAGAAGGATAAGTGTGTTTTCATCTATTTGGATGACATTATTGTGTTCTCTAATTCTAATGAGGATCATCTACATCATTTGAGACAGATATTTCTAAAGAGAAAAAGGTATGGCCTTTCTTTTATTCCAAAAAAGTCTCATTTTTCTTTAGAACAAGGGAAATTGCTAGGTCATATTGTTTGTGTTGATGGAGTTAAATTTGATCCTTCTAGAGTGATAACTATTCAAAATATTTGTATCCCTAGATATAAGAAGGCTTTGGATTCAAAGTTGAAATATGCTTTGTGGGTTGACCGTGTTAGCACAAAGAGAGAAATTGGAACTTCACTATTTCAGTTCGTATATGGAATGGAAGCATTCTTTCCAGTACAACTTGCTTTACCAGTTGTAAAATTTCTACAAAAAATCAAAGTTGAACCTTATGATGCTATCAAAAGAATTTTTCAAATTGTAGAATTGCAGCAAGCAGGAGAGAAACTTATTGAGAAGGCACATCAACATCAACAGAAAGTTAAAGAGACTTTTGACAGAAAAGAAAAAACAAAGCAGTTGCTACACGGAGATTTGGTTTAGAAATGGGATGCCCACAGAGAATACCATCACATGAAGTTTGATAGCCTGTGGATAGGTCATGCTGGCCCTTGGCTAGGGAAGGAAGCGAAGATCAAGGAAGAAGAGGTAAAATGCGAACTTCGTGGAAGACATAGTGACTGTCACTGGGGAGAAGTGAGCAAAAGAGAAGAAAAGACGGAGCGAAGTACGAAAAAGAAAGCCGTTGGATGAGGATATCAAGGATGACATATCAACAAGGAAGAAGGATCGTGGAAAATTCAGCAAGCAGAAAAAGCCACTGTTGGATGCATTGGAGCATCGTGCGAGAAGGAAGGAAAGACAAGTTGGCGAAGCCCGAAAAATGCGGGTCAAATTGACCTAGGGTTTTAGACACCTAGGGTTTTGGTATCTAGGGTTTTGGACACTTAGGTCTCAGCCTAAGGATGCCGGTGAATGATTGTAATGTATAAGTAGAGGTCTAAAGGGCCTAGGTTGGGTGGGTGTGTTTTGAGTTGGTACTTTTGGTTGACATGTTGTTATTATTACTGTTGATATGGAGTTGGTCGAGAGAAGAGTGTTGTGAGAGAGGGAAGTGTTGAGTACAAGAGCCTTCTAGATTGTAAGATCTTCAGCTGGGTGTGAAGATCAACCTTGCAGCTGAGTGCGCAAGGGAGGGAAGAGAAAGAGAGGAGAAGAAAGAAGATCTGCTAGCTAAGAGCGCAAACAAGAACTGTAAGCTTTACCTTAATATATCATAAGCACAGTTATGTGGATGTAGCCCTAGAGAGGGGGTGAACCCCGTATATATTGCATCGAATGTCTGATTGATGCTTTGATCTTTGTCATTGTTATATTGTTCTTTGGATTGCTCTAGTAGATCAGATATATAGTTTTGTGAAGTATATTTGGATGGATAAGTGATATATGTATGTTGTGTTATTCTATAGTAGATCCACTTGATATTCCCCTTGGTTATAGACATCTCTGTCCTGCAACCCCCTCATAGTTTCTTTGGGTGAAACTGCATCTGCTTCATAGGTGTTGCTGAAAGGGCCAATATCTAGGGCTTGTTGGTGTGCTCTTGGAGCCGAACCCTGAGTTTCCCCATGTGCCAACAAATGGTTCCATTGTCGAGACTGGAATCTTCATGAGGGAATGCCAAGGTGGTTTCCATCGAAGACAGAGATTCAAAAGTAGATAGAGGATCAAGAGAAGGACTTCGTTGAAGCCCAGAATAAGAGCCCTAATCTTAGCACTGAGGATTGGCTAGAAAGATATATCTTCACTGATATACATGAGATATTCTTTGGAGGGATCCATCAGGAGCTATATGAGTGGCTAGCTAGATTAGCCGATACCCAGTTTGATATTTGATCTAGACTTCATGTGGTCTGGACATCAAAGTTGATCAAGAAGGTCAAGAAAGATGATAACACCATATCACAAGCAGCAGATCACTGGTTCGATACTACCATTGGAGGGTACATCATAGATTTTTTTGTTGACAGAGTAGAGTCGTACAACCAAGCTGAAAGATATTTCTTCAAGGGACCCAAAGGAAAATTTTTACATTTTCTGAAGTTGAGAATCAAGATGTTGTTACATTAAAAGAAAATATTGAAGATACAGTAGCTTGGTTGAATCCTAAGAAGATAATGTTCAAGAATTCGGACAGTGACAACGACACAGAAGCTAGACATACACGTAGTGTAAGAGTATTCAGAGGGGTTCACCTTGAGAACCTGTTCAAGGAAAACTATGGAGAAGAGGGTTTCTACAGTGGAGAAGAGGCATATCTGATAGACGAAGAATATTTGGAACCCACTAGAGAAGATGAAGGGGAAGCTGAAGAACTTCATCGGGACGAGCTAGTAACCTTAGGGACTACGTAAATTATTGAAGTAAGTACTGTTATCCTTCCTATTGATTCATTCTTAAGAAACTAGAGTAATCCCAGTCACCATAGAATCCAAAGCACTTTCCATAGTAACCCACCACATATTCAATTAGGAACCCTAGAAATATCTATGGCAGATGAGATGAGACTCCCTATTTTTAGAGGAGATGGATCTGAAGATCTTGAACAACACTAGTTTCTGTGTGAGGCTGTATGGAACATTAAAAATGTCACAGATGAATTTTTCAAAAGAACCTAGTTCAGTACAACTCTCAGAGATCACGCACTGAGTTGGTACATGAAACTTTTCCAAATACTTGCACAACCTAAGCCATTGAACCAGATCAAGAACGCGTTGATTGCAGAATTCAAGAAACCAAAGTTAAAATCCCAATGTATCATAGAGCTGAAAGAAATCAAGAAGAAGGTAGTTGAACTTGTTTGGGAGTTCAATCAGAGATTCAAGACCTTAATAGGTCGACTAACTTTTCAGATCCCAGACAAGCAGAACAAGGAATGGTTCATTGTTGCCATGCTACCACACATCAGAGTTCCATTGATGCAGTAGAAGATTGCTTCACAGGCTAAGGCGTTGGAGATCTCCATGAAGCTGAAATCATCCTCCATGGGAGAATCCAGTGCAGGTATGAGTCAGATCCTGAGTCAGCTAACTAGCTTGTCTCTGTAGGTCGAATATATGAAGAAAGACAAGGGAAAAGATAAAAGAGAAGACATTTAGTGTGTCAGATGCAGATCAGAAGGTCATGGCAAGGAACACTACCCTTTATTCAATGAATATTTGGCTTCTGGAGCCCCGAGCCCCTTGAAGAAAGTCACCTTACCCTGGTGCAAGGTATGCAGAAAAAGACATCATACTGGTGAGTGTTATTATATGCAAAAGTATGTTTAGACACCTACAAATTTTTATTGTACATTCTATAAGTCTGTAGGACATGATGATAGGGATTGTAGGGCTTATGATCTCATGCATGAAATGTAAAGAGACATATATAAGATCCAAGGCGAAGTAAAACAAGAAGGAAACACAACGCAGTACAACTCTCCAGGAAGAGGAAACTTCAATCCTCACAGTGCATTCATAGGAAGAGGATGAGGAGGAGGAATGAGTCGATGTCAAGGATAGATCATATATTATAACTGCGCACAACCAAGACACCTCGCAAGGGATTTACAGAACCCCTGTACCACTTGCATCTATTGCAACTCGTTTGACCATGTTATAAAAGAATGTCATGTGTTGCTAGATAAGATTTAGGAAAGATAATGACCTCAGCAGAACCCGCAAGTGCAACTGATCTATGTTGAACCTCGCGGAGAAGACCCTAGAGTCCCTCTTATAAATAGATGAGGCATTGTTACAGGAGAGGACAGAATGACCCAAGGGAAGATTACAGAAGATTCAAGAATTTGGAAAGCAGCAGAGAAGACCCAAACTTTTGATCCAAAGAAAGAAAGACAGATGTTTGAGGAAGCTAGGAAAGAATTCAGAGGAAACCAAGGCTCTACATCAAATACAAGACCGAAGGTGAGAAAATATGGAATTCCTCTGGCATTTGATTAGTCTGCTTCACCAGGAGAAGGAAAAGAGGTAAGAAATCTCATGGAATTTATATACACTTGTATTAAATTGATTCAGGATGAAAATTTTGTACAAGAAATAAAGAATCTAATCAGACAAGATGATCTAGGAAAGATAGACCCCTTGTTGAATAGGGAAGTACACCAAATTGGTAAGAAGAGAAGGACAAATAAGGAATTACGTTTGAATTCTCAAATAGGAGAGTATGAGATAGACTATATGGTCCTCAACTTAGGATCGGAGGTCAATGTCACGACAAAGCAAACTTGGGAACTAATGGGAAGATCGAAGTTGATCTACTCCCCTATCAGGCTTCGCATGGCTAATCAGCAAGTTGTCAGCCCATTTGGAAGATTGCAGCATGTCCCTGTGGACATTGATGGAGTAAGAACATTTGCAGATTTTGAGGTAATTGAAATAGTAGATGACATCTTCCCTTACCCAGCGTTGTTAGGAATTTATTGGGCCTTCAATAATTCCACTGTGGTTGACTTAAAGAAAATACGTATAAATTTTGAAGGAGATGGACTTAGGGTCATCACACCTTTAGATTCAGATGAAGGTCAGTGATACACATAACCCATTAGAGAAGAAGACCGTGCATATGAACTGGAAAACATATACAAGCTAACCACTAGACAACAGGATTACAATAATCCTACAACCAATGGGAATCTAAGCTGGTGAAGTGACAGTGCGTTTTCATCAAATTCAGAAGAAGCATTGGAGAACTTGTAGAACCAGATGTATGAAGTATCTACCAGAAGATGTGCTAGATTAACCAGAGAAGTTCGTTGGATCAACACAACAATGAGTAACTTACCCACATTTGATGGTTCGAACCCTTTAGAAGCCTTCCTATCATATTTTGAAGAAACTGTACTAACACAAAAGAGGTTGTTGGCAATGGATCAGGCCTTGAAATCCACACCAACAAGATGGTGGGGGACACATAAAAGTAGCATTATAGATCGGATACAATGTTCTACCTTGATGACAGCGCGGTTCTTGGCACAAGCAGAAAGCTGTGAAGTAAGGTACACAAGTTGAAGTTGCCCAAAGGACCATGTGAGAAGTTGTGAAGAAGCCTAGAGCGATGTCCCTCAAGAAAAATGGGTGCACAAATTCATTAGCATGATGGAAACTACATCTATCAATTGGTACCTTCAAGAAGAGTTGTGCCTCATCATTGCAGACTGGGAAGGTATGATTTAGAATTTTGTAACCACCTTTTTATTTGAAAGTGAATATCCTTCAGTAGACCAAGCATTATAGATTATGAGACAGAATGTATTTGAAGAAGCATCTAGCCTCCCTTTGTAACAAGAAGAGGATGAATGGACTACGCCCCTCCAGAAACTGCAGAGTTGTTACAGCATCAATGTTGATGAAGATGATGATCCGAGGAAGGTGAACATCACAAAGACAGAAGGACAAAGAGATGTGGAAGGACTAGGAGTTGAGCTACCATTTATTGGACAGCCAATCAATATTAAAAAACTCAACATTGGAATAGAGGAGACACTGAAGCTTGCCAATGTCGGAGATTATTGGGATGTTGCTACCATTGACAAGATTACAAAGTTGTTGCATGAGTATCAGGACTTGTTTCCGACCAAGTTCACTGATATGAAGGGTATTAAAGGACCTATGGGAGATATGAGGATACCTTTAAACCCATATGCTAGACCAGTCAAGCAAAGACCCTACAAATTTAACCCTAAATATAAGGAAAAAGTGAATATTGAGCTTGACAAAATACTAGAAGCAGCGATTATAGAACCTATGGAAGAATCAGAGTGGATAAGCCCTATGGTGGTGCACTACAAGAAAACATGAGAAATTAGGATATGTGTAGATCTCAGGAAGTTGAACAATGCTTGTTTGCATGACCCCTTCCCTACACCATTCATTGACGAAGTATTAGACAATGTTTCGAGGTCAGGAGGTATATTCTTTTACAGATGGATTTTTAGGATACCATCATATCCGGATTGCCACGGAAGATCACCACAAGACCATGTTTGCCACATAATGGGGTTCTTATTAGTATACAGTAATTCCATTTGGATTGAAGAATGCCCCATCCATCTTTTCCAAGGTGGTGGTCGAAGCGTTCAAAAAGTTTCTGCATAAATTTCTAGAAGCATATTTTGATGAATGGACTGTTTTTAGTTTGTTAAAAAACTATATTGAATGTCTAAGACTAATGTTGGACAAATGCAGGCAGTGTCAAATTGATTTAAACCTAAAGAATTGTATCTTATTCTCACCATTCGGAGTGTTATTAGGTCATATTGTATGTAAGCAACTGCTGGTAGACCCATCTAAAATTGCCATTATCGTTGATCTGCCACCTCCAACATTAGTCAAACAACTGCGCACTGTGTTGGGACATATAGGATATTAAAAAAAATTCATCAAAGGCTATGCCCAAATTACATCACCTATGAAGAAGTTGTTGAAGAAACATTGTCAGTTTATCTGGACAGAAGAATGCCAGAAGAGCCTCGACACACTAAAACAAAAGATGGTTATTGTGCCCATCTTGGTTTGCCTAGATTGGAGCAAGGAGTTTCATGTGCATGTCGATGCATCTTCTATTTCACTAGGAGCAATATTAGCACAACCTGGAGAAGGGGAAATCGACCACCCGTTAGCGTTCGCTAGCAGGAATATATCTACAGCTGAAATTAATTACACCACTACAGAAAGAGAAGAATTAGCCATGGTGTATGCACTGCAAAAATTCCACCACTACTTGTTGGGAGGACACTTTAACATGTTTACTGATCACTCTGCGTTGAAGTACCTAGTCAACAAGCTAGTGTTGGTGGGAAGAATATGCATATGGCTGTTGCTATTTCAGGAATATGACTTTGAGGTCATGGTTAAGACAAGAAGAATGAACAAAGGCCCTAACCACTTATCAAGGCTGGAACATGGCGAAGAACTAACTAGTTTGGAGGATACACTGTCAGATGCACAGCTGCTAGCCATTACCAATATTGATGATCAATTCACAGACATAGTCCAGTTCCTGTCAAAAGGAATGGCACCGAGTGAGTATACAATTCCCCAGAAGAAACAACTAGTGGTGCGCGCTGCAAATTTTTCACTTATAGCTGGACAACTATACAAGATGGGACCTGATGAGATATTAAGGAGGTGTGTTATGGAAGCAGAGCGACCAATGATCCTTGCAGAAGCTCACAAAGGCATCACAAGAGGAAATTATGAAGGAAAAGTGGTTGCGCAAAAGATTCTGAGAGCTAGCCTTTGGTGGCCTACATTACAAAGAGATGCTAAAGACTATTATAGAGCCTGTGATGTATGCCAAAGGGTTGGGAAACCATCCAGAAGAGATGAAATTTTGTTATCACCACAACTGACCCTACAATCATTTGAGAAATGGGCCATTGACTTTGTTGGACCTATAAATCCACCAGGAAAGTGTACAGGAGCAAGGTACATTATCATTGCGACAGACTACTTGAACAAATGGGTCAAAGCTTGAGAAGTTAAGTATTGTAGTGAAACTACAGCTGCGCGCTTCATATTTGATGATATTATAACCAGGTTTGGATGCCCCAAGATCCTTATGAGTGATCAAGGTACACACTTCATCAATAAGATAGTTGAAGCCCTGACTGAGGAATTTGCAGTACATCATCAGAAGAGCACACCTTACCATCCACAAGAAAATGGGACAGTTGAAGCATTCAACAAGATCTTGGAAAAAGTTCTGACGAAGTTTTGCAGTGTAAACAGGGATGATTGGGATTTAAGAGTACCTACAGTACTATGGGCTTATAGAACTACTTGCAAAAAGTTGACCATGTATACCCCTTTTAAGTTGGTATATGGTCTTCAAGTTGTTGTCCCGATGGAATACTTGGTGCCAAGCTTAAGAATCGTTGCCTTTATAGCTATGGATGATACTCATGCTATTCAGGAGAGGCTCGCATAACTAGTTGAACTCAAAGAAGATAGATTTATTGCAGGTTTCCACCAGCAGGTTCAGAAGGAAAGAGAAAAGGACTATCATGACAAGCACATCAGGAATAACGCATTTAGACAAGGATATCTAGTGTTGGTTTATGACAGTAAGTTCCTAAAACATCCTGGGAAGTTCAGAATGCATTGGCTCGGGCCATATGAGATCGCCTATGTTATAGAAGGAGGAGTTGTGCAACTGAAGACATTGGAGGGAGAATGGAAGGAAGGTTTGGTGAATGGGAGTTGGCTAAAGTTGTACTATGAAAACCATCTACCTCACATCTCTCAATAAGAAGCATAAAGAAAAGGGTCTAGATACTAGGTGTAGTTGAAACTAGGTACCAGACATAGAAAATACAGTCTGCACAAGGACGAAGAGGAGGCATAGAGAAGAAAGCAAAGACTGCACTGCGCAACCCAAAGTTGAAGTAAAGCAGAAGGACCAGATATGAAGTGCCTCGGGATGAGTCATAGGTGAGTTTTGGGGGCCTTTTTTCCCTTGGCTAGGGAAGGAAGTGAAGATCAAGGAAGAAGAGGTAAAATGCGAACTTTGTGGAAGACACAGTGACTATCACTAGGGAAAAGTGAGCAAAAGAGAAGAAAAGACGGAGAAAAGTACATAAAAGAAATCCATTGGATGAGAAGATCAAGGATTATAGATCATTAAGGAAGAAGGATCATGGAAAAGTCAGCAAGCGGAAAAATCCACCGTTGGATGCTTTAGAGCACCACGCGAGAAGGAAGGAAGGACAAGCTGGCGAAGCCCAAAAAAC
>JASDQU010947485.1:22625-32871 GCA_032191745.1 Picea mariana
CAGGGTGGAGAAGGTCTTGGACAACAACACTTTCCTATTGCAGAATTTGGAAGGTGAAGAGGTTTTTGGTGGCCTTGTAAATGGGCGTTTTCTGAAGAAATTATTTTACTAAATTTGTTGGGGGCTCAAATCGCATTGTAAATATCGGTGTGGTGTGGTATTTATGAAATAAGGACTCGATATCCAAATGGAACCAGGATGCAACTTATCCTTTTCATCTTTCAGTATTAGTTTTGATTTTTCAATTTGATATGTTTTGAATAAAGTTTCACCAAACTTTAGGAGTTGAAACAGTTACAATCTACAGATAAACATGGAAGATAGCTTGAAGGAACATAAGGCACATGTCTACTCAAAGTTATTGGAGTTCCACAGGGAGAACTCCATCCCCCATGGAACCATTGTTATCACCTACTATGTTCTACTAAATCTCATCTCTCATCTCTTTTTTTCTCCATTTTAAAATTTTTTGTATAATCTATTAATCCTAATCATTAGATTGATTAAGGGTTCAAAATATTATTAAGGGGGTCAAATTAGTATTATGTTGAGAGAAATGAGGGATACTTATTTTTATAAAAGGTGATAGGATTAATTATGCACATGTTTGTAAGATTGTCCTATGACATCAATTAAAGTTTTAAATCCTTTCATCGAAGGTCATACGTCATGTCATAGATTTTTTCTCATCATTACTAATATATATGACGAATTTCAAGTCATTTTGCATTCCAAATATGCCAAAAGAAAAATTTATGCAGAGTGCTACAGGAACTTTCACATGTCCATGTTTCATCATCACGCATATGGTTGGAGTGAATTTGAGGATGTGGATCATCCTACCTGGCTTAAAGACGGTTATCAAGTACCTAACCATATCAAAACATGCAAAGGTGGTGGTAATTTCAGTTATTTGTACCTTTTTCCCAGGACATCACGTGGAGGGGGCTATTCAAAAGACAGTTTTCTTAAATCTGGTGTTTTATCAGTTCAAAATTGCAGTTGGTAAATTTAGATTTCCTCATTATAGCTAGAAAATGCCGTCTATATCTCCACAGAGTAGACATATTTCACTCATATAGAAAGGAATCTAGTCTTCTGGTCACAACAGTAGGATGGATAAAGGTGGAAACGTGAACAAAAAATAACTAGAAGGACCTGAGATCATGGAGGCATATGAGGATAGTAGACATATCTTTGACCAGGATGGATGGTATATGTTTTGCACCAAATTATATGGACATCATTATGGTGTAGCCCATGCATTTGCTGAAGGTTTTTATGTAAAGAGGGTCGGGATTGCAAATTTGATTATGCGGGTCACAAAGGATTAAATAACATTAGCTTGTAATCTCCTTGTTGATGGTGAAAAATGATTCAAAAACATGTTAATTACAAGAGGGGATGTCAATAATTTATTGAAACCAGAGCACAAAGATCCCAGTTGGGCCAAGGGTATTCCTAGGGACTGGATAGTTGATTAGTGAATCAAATCTCTATTGATTCTCAAACGTTTTATCACATGTGAAGGAAGTTATTCCATTGATTTCCTTTTTCACTTACGATTCCTCCATTTTTCAGGAATCAAAAGGATGGACCTGCCATATTACTTCTTGAGAGATTTGAATAAAATGGCCATGAAAGTTAAAGAAAATCCTAGAACCCCACCACATGGTATCTATCATCAAGGGTTAATCAAAGTACTAGTTAAAGTAGAGATGGAGAAACGACAAAGGAAATGGGATCAATCCTTTATCCATTCAAGGTTTAAAGTAGAAGTTCATTCTCTTTCCCAGAATTTGACTGATAAAGTTGTTGAACCAATGCCGGGAGAATATTCAAGCATAATTCCACCTGTTGCATCGATAAAGAATAAAAGGAAGATCAGTCTGAAGAATTCAGATGAAAAAACTGAGGACATCCCAATCAATTTTCAACCAGGTGAAGGATCTTCTCATGCACGGGGTGGAGTTAGGAATCCTTTCCCTTGTGCACAAAAGGTTTACATTAGAAAAAGTAAGACATTAGCAGAATCTGTGATCTCGAATGAAATCCAAGAACTTGAAACAATAGACACTTGTAAACCCTATACAAGCTGAAGAACCCATTCCAAAGACAAATCATCCTTGTTATAGTTCTTATGATAATGATGTGGATAGATATAAAATGCTTGTAAGAAAAAGGAGTACTAGGCCATGCAACAAATCAAAATTAAAATCCAAATACTTGTACAACCCTACCATTAAATATAAGGTCATTATAATTGATGAAGAGCCTACAAACCCTAATGCAAAGCCATCAACGAGAAAGAAAGTTTCTAAAATCAAGGTTGAGAAGAAGAAACCAAACAAGAAAGATCTAACAACAAATAGAAAGGCTCCTACAGAGAAAGATAGATTGTCTTCCAGAAAACATAGTAAACAGAGAAGGAAGGGCCCAAAGCCTCTAACCAGATCTGAAGGTGATAGCCCAAGGAGGATGACAACTCGTTATGAAACGAAGCAAGCCAGAGGTAATAATTTGGATCTGTTAGTTGAGGCAACTAAATCCATTTTCCAGGGAGAAGTATTAATTTGAGGTCTTGAATGTTTATGCAAAAAACCCATTTTTGACTTATGATGGTGAAAGCTTGATAAAAGTTGTTTTTGATCTCATGAGTTTGAGGTATTATATTCCTTGAAATGATGATTGGTTGTAATATGGTCAAGGAAATAATGAATGATATAAAGATCGGGTTTTTAAAAAGCACTACAGGAAGTTCCCACAACACTCTTCACAAGAAAAACAGTGGTGTTATAGGAACACTTGTAGCAGCCGATTTTGCAGAAGAATGCAAAGACTTGCAAATTTTGTGATAGAAATAGCATATGATGAGGGTAAAATTTTGAGGAACCTAAAGAAATAATATTATATCATTTTGTAAAGATGATTTACAGCCTCTTTTGGTGGATGACAATACATGTCAGTCAACTATTATTGTCAAAGTGTTGTAAACAAGAAGATCACAAAGTATCAAATGGATGATAGAGGATCAGAAAGATCTCGTGAAAGATGCAGTGTACCAGTCGATTGTATTCAAGTCAACAAAAAGACCTATCTCTATTCAAAGTTTTTCCTATATTAAAGGATCTTAGTTGTAATTGTTTCCATTTATATGTATCACTAGATATGGGAAAAATTCACCCTCGGGGCCTGTAGGAGTTAGTTTTGAGATATCCCTAGATATCAGAATGACCTTAAATGAATGAAAATTATGTAAAAAATCTATATATTTGATTAAGTAAGGAAGAAAGGGTTGAATCCCTGCTTTTGGCGTGATATTGCATATCTAAATATTTTTTTGATCTATCTTGCCTATGTAAAGACTTCAACTGCTAACGAAATTGATGGTTAGTCTGTAATACGAGTTTATGTAAACACTTTTTTGATGTTATAAGAGTTTATGAAAAATAATTTTTGTGTTGAGAAGGTTGCTTTAACATGTTTTAGTAATATTTGCCACATTGGTGTTTCTATCCTTAAATCTTATTTAGAATGAATTCTATATAAAGGTTTATTCCTTTGTTGCATAAATACATTAAATACAAGTTTTTTTATTGGTGTATTTATCAATTTTTTTTCTTCCCCTTTCTCTCAATCATATCACTTAAATCTTAAACCTCTAGCCATCAGTTTTGTTTACCTGACTTGTTGCACTTAGGTAAGTGATCTTAACATATCAAATCATTATTCCCTTTCAAATCAAGCAAGGATTTATCCATATTAAAACCCCTATTGAAATTTTTTGAAACAAGGTGTGTTAGGATTAACTCAATAGCAGTCTTGACTTGACTTCTAGTGCTAACACCCCCTAACATTCACCTTAGATTTAATGTTCTTATTATTGTTTCAACCTCCCTTTTTATCTTTACTCCTTTTCTTCCCTCCAAGTTGTTGGTTACCTTTTGGGTTCATCGATTGTACAACATGTACATATAACAATTGGATGGTGGAAATGGTCAAAGCCATATCTTAACTAGCCACATATGGATGATTTTTCATCTATTTTATTGGGTTTGCAACTAGATCCATGATAATTCTATTGAAAAAAACAATAATTCCATGGACATGTGGTATAGACTTCACTTTCAATGGGTCAGTACTCGGTCACAGTGCGTTCAAAAATATCTTGTAAAGGATCCCAATATGTGAATAGATAAAATATAGTTTCTTATCCCTAAAACTTACCTTCTCCTTAGAGGATACCCATGACATAGTAACAACCTTGAAGATATATGGAAACAAGGACTTTAAAAATAATTTGAGGAGGAATTGAGGAGGGATCATAGTTTTGATCATCCATTTCCACCTCTGACACTCTTGGATGTGATCTAAAATATGAGTGGATTTGTCTTGCTTAAGCATAAATAGTAAATCAATGCCAGCATTGTACCAGACTAGAAGCTGAAAATGGTTTAGAAAAACCAAAGCCAAGTTATGAAAAGTGTGAAATGTCGAGCCCTGAAGTTCAATATACCATTTCACTGCAACTTCCATGAGAGTGCACTAGAAGATACATAGCCAAATGGAGTCATCATTCAGAGAATTGGATGAACACCATAAATAAACATTTTTCACATAATCAGTCAGATCCTCCATGGGTTTTCCCTCAAACTTCAGAATGTTCGAGGGTAGTTTAGTAGGGACCAAAGGCCAGTTCAGATCATGGAATATCAGTTAATTCACAATTTTTTGTAGGTATGACAAGTTTAGCATTGTTATAAATGGAATCCTTGATTCTGGCCTAGAATTCTAATTAGCGGGGTTGGAGCTCTCAGGTTGACTAGCAGCTAGAAAAGGATACCCTTGATTATTACTGACACCATTTTTCCAGGAAGAGATTGTTGATGGTCTAGGGTTTTGATTGAAACATTGAAATCCCTGGTTAAAAGGAAGAAAACCTCCACTCATATAGTTTCCATAAGATAAATTAGGGTTTTTCCCTACCAACATCCCTTTGTAATCCCCTTGCATTGGGTTGTTATGAATCAGGAAGGGGTTCCCCATGATGTAATTCCTTAAAAATGGTACGAACCCTATGCTAAATTCCATTGACCTTAGAAGGGGTTTCCCTCAACTAACATTCCATTCGAAGGGAAGGGATTTCTCCCGAACCCACCGAATAACATGAAAGGGTTAGAATATGAGGGCATGTCGGAGGATAAAAACACTCCGCCCATAGCATCGCCCCATCCAACGAAAGGATTAGGGCCAATAAACACGAAATACCCACTCTCGTGTGAGCGGAAAGATGGAGGGATGTGACCTCCACCCAAAGGAACAACTTGGATGGGAGGTGAAGAACTTTTTGCTTCAACATTAAGAATTTGAGGAATCGACTCTGAACTAGCCGATACATTCTTCATGCCAATCGACGACATTACAAACAAGAAAGTGTTACAAGCATGAGGTGACTAAGGAGTTTCACGCAAATGTTGAGTGGACCCAAAAATCAGTAATGCAGAGCCACTGATCAATGCAACTATTGTGGTTTGAAACACAGTAGTCATCTAGTTAGAAAAGGAAACGAGGTATAATTCCTCCCCCAACTATAGTCAAAGTGGGGGTTGGAGGGATCCCCAACCTTGACACAACTAAAGTTCCTTTCATAATGGTTCCCCATCAAAGAGGGATATTGTTAGTGTTATCCAACCCATAAGTCGAAAGGCACAAAAGAATAGGGTCGTCTGATCCAGTCAATGGAGGGTTAAAGGGTCTAACGAAGCCTTCGACCTTCAGATTAGATATACATGTAACCTTTGATGCATAATTGTTTGACTATGTGGTTTCTATCTCAACAATGTCCATAGGACCAATTGGTCCAAAAGTGTTGGTTTGATCAAGTAGATTCCTCAGAGGAGGTGGTGGAGAATTCAACTCAACAGTCAAGAGGTCTTGAACCCTCCAAGATTGATTAAGAAATTGATCAACCACTTTAAATAATAAACTCAAGGTGGAAACCAACACATTCCTAAGGTCCTCTACACACAAAGAGCACACCAATATAATAAGTCTAAGGGAAACACCAAATGCAAACAACTTATAATACTACATCTCAGGTGGATTAGGTCCCAAGACCAAAGTAGCGATGAATTTAGGAAAAGTCCCTTTCGAACGATGACACGAGTTGATTAAGTCTTGTGAACCAAATAAGAAAGGAGAGAGAAGAAGTTACCTCAACCTCTAATGACAAACCCTACCCGATGCAAGTACCCTCTCTAGACAAGGAACCCTCTAGGGGTACTAATAGCATGATACGACGTCTACCCCAGGTACCGCGAGAAACCCCCCGCAGTCACCTATGAGATACCTAGGAAATGAAAATAAGGATACCAACTCACAATCAATATCTAGGGGGTATAATGGATAGTTGGGATCGAGCGTATGGGTAGGGTAGAAAATCTAGAAGCTTTGAAAGAACCACATCTCAAGAATGTATGGGTACTAGCAAAACCCATGTATACAATCTCTCCACAATGTTTGGTCAATCATTAGAAGGGTTATCTCTTTGAATCTTCCTCATGATACCTTGCATTTAGATCCAGTGTTAGAGGAGGCTATTGGATATACTTATACGAAAGTTGGGTTTTAACTCTTCCTATATCCGACTCCTAAGTTTGTTTTAAATTCCTTGGAGAGTTAACTCTCCAATCCTAGTCCAAGGCCCTACACCTACACTAGTTTGTTCACCCTACAAACAAAAAGTATAATTGATTTTAATTTATGCATTCATTTTAGGAGTTGTTGTTTACTATAAAGGTAATGGAAATGAAACTGAGTGGTGTTTTAGAGACTCAACAACAAAGTAAAACACTTTTAAGAACATTGTTATGAGATAAATGTATTCTTCAATGAAAGTAGTGTTATGGAATGATTCAAATAAATGCAAACTCTTTATTCTTTTAATACCATGCAAGAAATGTTGATGTTTAGATACAATGTAATACTAATGCAAATTTCCTTAATGCAATGCCACTATTGAAAATGAGCAAAACTAAACTGTCCTTTTCACCAAAACTTGTAACTACCACTTGCGAAAATCAAAGTTTTCAAGAATGAAAAGAGTATTATGGAATCAATAAGAACTAAGAAAAGAAAGAAAAGCATACTCCATAAATAAATTTTCCTTTTCAACGAAAATTGAAGGTAAAGACTGAAAAGAGAAGCACAAAGCACGCCTTATATATTGTTTTTGTTTTTTGTTTTTTAAAGGAAAAAGAGAACAAAAAAACTTAAACTAATTTTTATTTTCAAACCAAAACAAGAAATATCCAAAAATAGAAGTAAAAATAACCACCCAAACTTTATTGGCATTGTAAGGATAGTAAACAAAATTGACCCAAAAAAAAATCTCGAGGACAGAGTTCCCAAACCACTCAAACAAACTCGAAGCAAGAAAAAAAGGAATCACATATTTTTACTTTTGTTTATAAAATATATAACTTATTAACTTATGTACTTAAAAACAGACAAACCAGAGCCACTGAATTTCAAAAATATTCCAAGCACTATGGACAATACCCCAACGAACATAAAATATTGTAAAAACCCTTTCTTATGGTGATGTACACAATTTTCTCCAAGGAAGAGAACATATGTATGTGATTGTCTTAAATTAAACACACATATATATACATTATTAATATTAAGAAAAATCGCATATGTGACTTAGAAAATTCAAAAAAGAATTGAAACTAATGGCCAAGAAGCCAGATAAAGCATGAAAAGACTCAGAAAATTAAAGACTACTCAGCTAAGTTATAGAAAAAGTTAGAAACAAAGAAAACCCCTAGAGACTAACCCACTAAGGAGAGTCCCTTGTATGGTATCTAGTTCTGTTGTAGGGAAATTCCCCTATGGTTGTGGGTAAACCATGACAGATCAGTGATTGCTTAAAGACCATCAATTTCCAAGGAACGTAAATAGAAAAGTATGTAACTGCTTTGATCAAAATAAATAAATATTGGAAAAGAAGGAAATAAGACTTACGTGGTGTTCAACAATTGATGTAGATCCTAAGGATGGAATATTTTATGCTCCTTCACAATTTATCCTTCATGAACCTGCAATACTTTCAAACACAAGACTACAAAGGAAGGTAGTTATCTTATAAGTAACTCTTATAAATTTGATCAAAAGTATAAATATTAACAACACCTAGTTCTAGATAACAAGATATTCAAATACAATGAATATGCATAAACAATAAAATAATTTGAAGGAAAGAGTATCTTTATTATTAAACAACATATTTGAGGGGTAGTTGTTACCTAAATCTACCATGGCACTGCTCCTCGAATGGACTCTAGGTCCCTACCCCAACTATTGTATATGTGTTGAACCTCTGACTCTGATGCACAAACAAACCCAAAGAGAATCTAGGGAGACTTCGTGGTGAGATAACAAGATGCATGGAAATGGATGGAAATGAGAGTTTCCAAGATCAAGGATAGGGGCTTGCATATCAGGCAGGATTTAGCCAGCATGAATTTTTTTCAAGGATGATTACCTTCTAGGCATGGATAATTCTCTATTTATATCATCTCGAAGAAGTTGTATATGGTTGTTTATGCGTAAAAGGAGTTAGGAAGCTAACCGACCATGTAACTCGATGCACAATAATGTGAAAATAATTTTTTTTGAGAATTTAATGACATGTACGTGACTTTCCTTTGAGAAACTTGAGTACACATGTGTTGTATAACTATTAGGGTGCATACAAGTCCAAAAATATTTTTTTTTAGAGAATCTAGAGGAGGTATAGGGAAATAATGTTTGTAAGTAGGATAGAGACAAGACCAACAAATTCATCAATGTGTAAGTCATGGAAATTGATGATATAACAAGAAGTTCATAGCTATAGGGAAGATAATGAAAGCATTATGAAATCTCAGGAAGAGATGAGTAGGCATCATCATTCTCCAATAAAATTCAATAGAATAACTCATGCAAGTTTAGGTCCAGGGAGCAGCCTAAGTGTGTCGTGTGTCAGGAGGCAAAGAACGCCCGAGGCATACATCTTGCAAGGTGAACTCAAGAAAATCAAGCCACCAAATTTCAATAGTGAGCATAGGAAGGGAAAAGAGGCCAAGGCTTGGTTGTTTGAAAAACAAAAAATTGAGCTCCATCATTACCCCTCTAGGGTAGAAGCAAGAATTTCAACCTACCACTTGCAAGGAAAATAATTTGTGTGGTGGTATTATCTTAAGCAAACCAAGCACCTTGATGAGAAGAGGATCTCATGGATGCAGTTCAATGGATATTGGCAAGAGAAATATTTGTTGGAGCATTATTATGAAAGGAATATGAAAGATTTATTTGAACTCATATTGGGAAGCATGACAACAAATGAATATGAGAAGAGGTTCTTTGAATTGTTGAAGTATGTTTACTTCATAAAGTATGAGAAGGTAAAAATATAAAGTTTTATGAGTGGGTTACCTTATTTTTAGAGTGACAAGATACAATATGATAACCCCAATACTTTGGATGAATACATGAGGAGAGAAAATCATCCTTATGAGCAAAGAAGAGGAAAGCTAGTTTTCCAAAATGCTTGGAATGACAAGATGAAGGGTAAAAGGGATCAAAGATAGAAAGGATTTAAGCCACCCTTTTTCAATAGAATCTCCCAAGAAAATCATCAAGGTCATCCAATCCAAAATGAGCACAAGACTACATATTCATTTGGGAAAAGGCCAAGGAAATAGCCTATACAATGTTGGGGATGTGAGGAAAATAACTTATATAGGGACTTCCATCACAAAGAAGAAAGAATGAACATTGTCCACAACATTTAGAAGATTGAAATAGTTGAATACATGGGAGGGAAAATGCCAAGGATTTATGTAGCCTTGGACAACAAGCAAGAAAAATATCAATCCCCTGATTGAGGTGGAAGGTAATATTCATAACCATCCCATAGAAATTTTAATTGATTCCGAAGCTAGACATAGTTACATAAAATCATACATTGTTGAAATATTTCATTTGCAGAGTAAGCATAAGAAATCTTGGATGGTTCAGTTAGCCACAAGGGTTAAGAGGAAAATCAATAAGTAGTTAAAGAGTGTCCAATCGACATGAATGGATTCAACACAAAGGTAGATGTGAATATCATACCATTGGGTTCATATGATTGTATAATTGGCATGGATTGGTTGGAAAAACACAATGTTTTCCTATACTGTTACAACAAGACAATCAC
>JASDQU010947486.1:3588-14845 GCA_032191745.1 Picea mariana
TATTTTATTTTATTTTTGTGTGTGTTGTTTTAACTTTTCCAAAGTTTTTCTACCATCATTTTTTTTAACCCTTCTTTTTAAAAAAATTTCTCATTTAAGCTTAGTTCTTATATATTTCTAATTTGTTTGTTTTTTTTTCCACTTTAGTTTTTAAAGTTTTTCTTTGATTTTATAATTATATAAATTTGTTTTTAAATATTTTTTTTTTAATTTCAATTCTTTTATTTTTCTTAGTTTTTTTAGATTTAATTTATCAAAAAAAATTCAATTATATATTTTTGCTAAATATTTAAAAATAGTGTTATTTGATTACAATGATGTTCTATGTATTAAAGTAAAGGTAAAACATGTGTTAAAAATAATATTTTCCACTATATTTAAAAAAGTATGCAACCATAAATTAATTAAGGAGGCCAAAAATGGTATTTTCAAAAATTTAAATGGTAAAAAATATTTTATGATTGAAAGAAGCATGGAAAATGACTAAAAACACTGTTGAAAATAAAAATAAAAATTGAAAATAGATGAAAAACAAACATTTAAAAAGAAAGGTGGAAACATTATGTATTAGAAAATTTAAAATATCAAAAAACCACCTAAAAAGGGAGGGGGGCTGCTATCGGTAGCACCATTTTTAAAAACGGGGTAAAAAACTTGACCCCACCAAAAACGAGAACTCTATAGAGTTCTTGTTAAGGTGGTAACTATGTTATAGAACCAATGGTATGGAGACGACAAAAACATCCGTTGGAGGGTCAGACGATGATGGTGAGAAAGATCCACCTAGAAAAAGTCTTGAAAAATTTCATATTGCATATACTTCTGTCAAAAGAAAAAGAAATACATCAACAACAAGGTTAAGCGTACCTGAAGTCTAGGAGATTCCACGAGCAATGGACATGGATGAGCTCATTGAAGAACCTAGTTGGTTTGCACAAAGACTACTAGAAACTATGGATTTTTGTTGAAGTTGTGATTACTCAGAAACCTGAAATATTTGAGGAGGAAGTTGTTCCTTTGCACCGCGAGGCCTACAATCGTGAGTCTAAAAAATTGTTATTGGAAAAATTCAATACTAAAAATAAGAGGTAATGAGAAAGATGGAAGAATTCAATTGATTTTGATGGAGTTGCATCGTAAAAAATTGCATAGTTCCACGTTGAAATTGGAGAAGCTTTAATTTGATAATATTGAAAAAGAAAATCCAGAGTTGAAAAAGAGGATAAAAGAGTTAGAAGTTGCCTTGATATCAGGACAATTGTTTCCCAAACCTTTGAATTCAATCTAACCTGCATTTGTGTTAGAGAATGTCCCAGAAAACAACAATAAATATAAAGGTTCATCAAGTTTATTACAAGCAATAAAAAAATATGTTGGTAATGCCATACATAAGATAATTGATATAATTCAAGAAATTTGGGAGCTTGCTCAAAGTATTGCTAGCTTTTCATCAAGAATAAAAATTTCAAGGAATACTTGCAAAAGGACTTAGAAAATGATGAAGCATTTTATAGAGAAGCTATGAATACATTCTCAGGTAAAGTCTCAAGCTTAAGTGAAGGTTACAAAAAAAACAAAAAAAACAAAAAAAAAAACTTCCTTCAACTTACCGAATGAAGCACGTCAATACATGTTGGTTGAGAAGAATTAAAGATTTGAAAGAAATGATAAGTAAGATTGATGTTTTGAAAAATAAAATAAAATCGATTTGTTTCTTAAACTTTTGGATCTTACAAAGCAGCTTGATGGCCTCAATTTATTGATGGATACCATGATTTTATCAAAAGAATCCTTAATGAGACAACTTAATGCATTAAAAGTGGCTTGGGAAAATGAATTTACCGAAATAATAGACTTTTCCGAAGAAGAAGTTGAAAAATGGTTATTTCGGTATATCAACATGAATGATGAACTTGATGAGATGTTCCATTAATTAGAGATGGATTTGAGAGAATTTGAAAATCAATTATTTGAAATTAAAACTAAGCATGAAATTACTATAACACCTTTATGGGAGTATATTGAGGAGTGGTTGAAAAAGACATTAATCAGAATTATCGAACCAAAAAATCAAGAAACAGTTGTAGTGGTTATGCCACCTCAACCACAACATGCACCTATAAAAGAAATAGCTACAAGTAAGTAAAAGGTTATGAGAACTTTCCATCACAATGAGTCAAGCAAAAACTTTGTCCACTCATTTTTGTGTCTATTTCTTCCACAATCATTTGTCCTACCGCCTTCTATTTCTCAGTATTTTGTGAAAACTAGACTGACCCTTGATTGTTTTCCTCTTCTCTTCTAGGTATTTTCATTTTATGGTCCACAGAAGCCCAATCCCAGTCCTCTTTGAAGGGTGAATGTAAATCGTTTCTTTAAAGACATTTACTTTGTATTTAAAGACTAGTATTATTTTTTGAGACTTTGAGAGAACTACTTGGGATACTACATTATTGTATTCTCAAACACTTTGATTTGAAGCTTGAGTTTCCAAATGTTTTATTCAACATAATCTTTTTGGTGCTTAATGGAATGATCATTTAATGTTCTCTTATATATGCGGTCCATCTTTCTTATCTCTTTACTGTGGATATTGTTTACTCTCTTGATGAATGATGTGATGGAAATGTCATCCTCTTATTTATCATACTCACTTGGTTTATCTGCTTTGTAAAATATTGTATATATGGTTTCTTTTAAAGATACATGGTCCTAATCTCAGGTATTGTTAGCTTTTTCAAAAGTCTGGTCTTTCTTAGACTTTGTTTTATTTTTGTTTATAAGTTTATAAGAAAAATAGGAGTATCACCTCTCTAAAAACCCAAGGGGATTCATTTCCTCGTGAGATCAACCTTAAGACCTTAAAACTGTCTTTTAGATCAATACATTTTAAATTAAATTGATTTAAAAATAATACTTATATGTTATATATGTTATTGTTTACTTTTTTATTTTAAAAAATATATAAATTATTTCATTTGAAAAAATTTAAAGTTTGCATTATAAAATGCCTTTTATCTTTAAAAAAATTATTTGAATAATATTTTTTTATTTTTTTTAAATTATATTTATTAAAATTTAATAATTTTTTTATTGGAGGAATTAAATTAAGAAAGTTTGTACTCGCCTAATATGGGGTTGATTTCAACCACTACCACTATAACTTTTAGGTGTACCCGTGCTACCCCACATATGACATACAAAGTAAGTGGATGTTTGAATAAAAAAAAACAGTTTAAAAAATCACTCTATTGTCTATTAAAATACAATATTATTTAATATTTAAAAAGCACACTTTTGTTTTGAAATTTTATATATATATATATATATAGATATAATAAAAAATTATTTGGATGAGTTAAGTCATTTGAAGTGAGAAACTTTGTCATATATATATATATATATAAAATTGGATGGGTTAAGACATTTGAAGTGAGGAACTTCGTCTTAGTTTCATCTTAGTTGTGTTGGTTTATTTTTCATATTTTTTTTGAAATTATATATCATATATATTATAACAATTTAATTGGATGAGTTAAGACATTTAAAGTGAGGAACTTTGTGATTTTCTTAGATGTGTTGGTTTTGTTCTAAATTTTTTTGGAACATTATAGTTATTAGTATGTAGCACGAGACACTTCATTTATTTATTTAAGTCATTTTATTAACAATTTATATTTAGAGGATGAGTTAAGAGAGAGGGATTTTGTCTTAAATATGTTGATTGGGTGATAATCTTATTTGGAAAATTTGAAAGTTTTTTTTTTTGTTTGTTAGTTTGTTTGTGACCTGCGGAACTAGCCTGTGGTTGAGAAACCACGACTCAGGAGCATCTAAGTCGTCAAAATCACCCAAGGATCGCACCCGACCTGAGCCACACCAACCCTTAACATGGTTGGATTTTTTGTCCCTGCAGGTTTCGAACCGGTGACTTTAACATCACAGAGTGCCTTAACAACACACTTCATCACCGAATGTCCTACACCTCGGGGACATGAAAATTCGAAAGTTAAAGTAGAGACTTTAAGACTTTAATAAGATTATATTCTTATGGACTTGACAAGCACTTTTTGTTCTTAAGAATATATTTATTATTGAATTAAAATTTCTTAATTTCTTTTTCAAACTTAAATTATTCAATTTGTGGGTTGGGATGAATTTTTATATGTCTAAGTGCTTTATGTTTTCATTGTTATAAGATTAGTGTTTTTAAGAGACTCTAGAGTCTATGTTGTAAAATATCCTATCAAAGGCTCTGGTAGCTTCCCTACTTGATGGGCAATCATCTGCAATAGGTATCTTTTTATCCCACCCTTCCTGATAAGAATCTTGTTCTTTCCTCCCTTGCTAGGGTGAACAAATAATGGTCCTAGGCTCCTAGGAGATCCTATTTTAACAGGTTCTGTGAAGACCTTTTCTCACAATGCTCCTGGGCTTCAGGGACTTCCTATTCTCACAAAGATTCTGGAACATACTATTCCCTATTCTCACAAAGCATTTGGGACAGACTATTCAAAATATTCAAAAAGCTTTCCCTTGGGACGAAAAAGGTAGGCATGCAAAGGTATAACAAGTTGTTGGTAGGCATCAAAAGGCATAACTTTGGTCTAATCTTAATTCAAGCTATCTCTCTATGAGCAACGTGCATGTTCCTTCTTTCTTTGGAAATCCCAATATGTTTCTGGTACACATATTGGACATGTAATCGAGTCTTTATAGATGGACCTTGGGGTGTTGGATTGTTGAGATTTTTTAAGGAAGAAATGTAACACAATTGTCTTTAATAATGAAAGGACTCATGTGATCTCATTATGCATGAATACAAGTAGTAATGATCTAATTGCCACAATAGTGTTTTGGTGTTAACCCTATTCATGCCAAGAAACACCTATTCCGAAGTGATGTGAACCCCAAAATTCTGAAGTGACGTGGCACTAGGGAAGGAGTTACTTGAAGTCCTGAAGTAATTGAGGACCATTGATCTTAAATCAACAAGAACCGTTGATCTTTGTAGTAGTATCTCTCGAAGTCCTGAAGTCCTGGGTTAATACAGACCATCCGATAAGGGAGACACATGTCGGTAGATTGGCAAGTTCAGGAATTCGAAGTTCGGGAGAATTGGAAGTGTGTTAGTGTGGAACTCCCAAATCCTGAACAGCCGAAGTGGTGGGGCATGATGACATCACCTGGAGGTGATGTGGACCCCAAAATTATGAAGTGACGTGGCTTACAGACGTCACCTGGGATGACGTGGACACATGGGATGTGTGCCATGTGTCAGTATGTTTTGAGCATATGGAGCATTGAAATGTCAGTTAGAACGTGACACATGTCAACCGCCTGATTGTGCCACGTGTCCACTTCTAGTATTTCACCACGTGGTGATAAATCATGTAGTTCGAAGACTAGGCACTCCAGAGGAAAATATGTGACAGTTGACGTTGGGTCGAGAACTCCCAAAGAGCCAAAGCGATTCACAACCATTGATCTGTGAGAGACACGCGTTGGCAGATCGTTGACTTTAGGTGAAAGAACTCTAGGAGAAAGTGAAGGTAGAGAGTTTGAAACTCCCGAAGCTCGAAGAGCTGAAGCAATTCATAGTCATTGAATTGCAGGAGGACATGTGTTAGCAGATCATGAAATTTGGGTGGAATCGTTCTGGGAGAAATCAAATGGGGGAAGTTAAGACTCCCAAAGCGCAGAGTCCCGAAGTGGATCTCGATTGTTGATCATGAAATTTGGACGAAGACCATTGATCGGGTCTTGGTTGAAGGTTACGAAGACCCGAAGCCTTGGATAAGCACTTTTTCAGCTAAGCGCAGGGTCATGACCATGGTCACATGCAGTTGAGAGATAAGTGAAGAAGGGCTAATGGCTGAATTGGTTTTTTTCGAGACAAAAAAAGTTTTAAGGAAGGATTTAGCCCATGGTTTCTAGTCATGGTCACCTAGGAAGGTGGTTTGAAAGAAGCGCCTGTGCATAATTGAATTTTGTATCGGCTAAAGGATAACATGGAAGTGTTATATGGTGCAGATTGATACATCTACGTTCTTCATGAATTCAGAAGAAAAAAGATCTGTAACATGGTTTGGAAAATTTTGTTTACCATATGCATAATTATAACAAAATGGTCACTTGCACATTTTGCAGAATTAAGGGGTTTAAACATGCCAACTCAGAATGCATATTGAAGAAATGGAAGAAGGTGAGGGAGCCTCGAGCCATGATAAGGAGGCTAAAGGTCAGAATACTAGAGTTTGTAATGCAAGGACAGAGTCCAATGGACGCAAGGAAAGAGGAGAGAAGGAAACATTAATAGAGATGGTAAGAATCCTGAAAATAGAAGTGAAAAGCTACAAATAAGACAACGAGACACTGATGAGAGATCAAAGTCATATAAATGATCGAGTGCTGCAGAGCTTAAATTAGTTGTAGGGGCAAATGAAGAAGGGATCAAACTCAAAAGAAGAGGAAGAAGGTAGGTTTCATGTAAGAAGAGAGGATCATAGAAGAGTTGGTTATTTGAGAAGCGCCAACATAATTAATAGACACCACTCACCTTCTTACTAAGAAACAAAGTTTTTTGCATCGGAAGATTCCATAAGCAGTCCAGAGGTGTCTCTTGTTAGGCACCATAGAAGGAGACAAGAAGTGGATAGTTTGCAAGGAGATATGAGGAAGATTAAACCACCCTCCTTTGATGGTGAAAAAGAAAGGGAAGATGATGCCGAAGCATGGTTTCTTGGACTCAAGAGATATTTTCAGTTGCATAACTATTTATCAAACCTGGAAGACAGGATTTCTACCTACCATTTACACGGGAAAGATGCAATGTGGTGGGATCAAATGAAAAAAGTTGAACATGTTAATGAAAATAGGATCACTTAGAAGTAGTTCAAGAATTGCTTCTAGAAGGAGTACCTCTCAGAGCATTTCTATGACAAGAAAATGCAGGAGTTCTTTGAACTTAGGATGGGAAGTGTGACTATGGAAGAATATGAGAAGAAATTCTTGGGATTGTTAAAATATGTTGGGTTTATAAATGATGAAAAGGTAAAGATACAAAGGTTTTTGAGTGGATTTCCAACCTTTTATAAAGAAAAGATTAGGTATGATGAGCCCAAGACCTTGACTGAGGCCATCGGGAAGGATAAATACATGTATGAGAAAGGACATGGAAGAGAACCCCTGCATAAATCTTGGAAGGATAAGAGGAAGGAGAAGTCTAATCAGAGGAGGAAATGATTCAAACCTCCCTTCATTAGGAATGAGCCTAATAGAAATCATCAAGATCAATATGCTAAGGGTGAATCCAAGAAAGAAGACTCCTTGGGAAAAAGGGGAAGACCACCTATCCAATGTTGGGGATGCAAAGAATATCACCTGTACAAGGATTTCCCACACAGAAAGGATAGAGTGAAGACTGTGCACAACATCCAAGAGGCTACAACAGTTGAAGATATGAGAATAATATATGTGGCCTTAGATGATTGACAAGCAGAGTACCAATCCAATATGATCGAGGTGGAAGGTAAGATCATAAATCAGCCTATTGCTATTTTAATTGATTCAGGAGAAAGTCATTGTTACATTGATCCTAAAATAGTGTATAGATTACATTTGGAGAAAAGTAAGCTTCGAAAATCAAGTTTGATTCATTTATCCACTAGAACCAAAAGGAGAATCTATGATATGGTCAGAGGGTGTTCCATAAGTCTTAATGGTGTGAATACCAATGCTGATCTAAATATCATACCATTGGGGTATTATGGTATTCTAATTAGAATGGATTGGTTGGACAAGCATCATGATGTCCTAGACTGTCGTAACAAGACATTTACATGTCTTGATGGAGATGGAAAACAAAGCACTGTGAAAGGAGTTCCAAGACCCATCTCTATAATGAAGATTTCAAACTTACAACTGAATAGATGTTTTAGGAAAGGATGTCAATTGTATGCAACTCATGTGGAAGAACCAGAAAGTACAAAGGGGCTAAGCCTTGAAGATTTCTTGGTACTATAGGAATTTGAAGATGTATTCCAAGAAATACCAGGGCTTCCACCAAGAAGGGAGATAGATTTCTCAATTGATTTAGAACTTGGAGCTGCCCTAGTATCAAAAACACCTTGCAAAATGAGCACACCAGATTTAAAAGAATTACAAATGTAGTTGGAGGAATTGTTGAAGAAAGGGTACATACATCCAAGTGTTTCACCTTGGGGAGCACCAGTACTTTTTTTCAAAAAGAAGGATGGAACCTTGAGGCTGTGTATTGAATTTCGACAATTGAACAAGTATACTATAAAGAACAAGTATCCTCTACCTATAATTGATGGCCTCTTTGATCAACTAAGAGGAGAAAAGATATTTTCAAATATTGACCCGAGGTCAGGATACCATCAGGTAAGAATCAGGGAATAAGACATGCATAAGTCAACCTTTAAGACCAGGTATGGGCATTATGAATATTCTAGTGGTGCCATTTGGATTGACAAATGCACCAACTATCTTTATGTGCTTAATGAATGGCATATTCAGAAATTATTTGGATAAGTTTGTCATAGTGTTATTGGATGACATACTTATCTATTCTAAGTCTGAAGAGGAGCATGAACATCACTTAAGACTGGTATTGCAAGTGATGAGAGAACATCAGTTGTATGCCATGTTGATTAAGTGTTCTTTTTATCAAAAGAAAATCCATTACTTGGGACATATTATTTCAGATCAGGGCATAATAATAGATCCAGAGAAGATTGAATCCCTTAGAGGATGGACAACACCCATAAATGTGTCAGAAGTCAGAAATTTTATGGGATTAGCTAGTTACTACAGAAGGTTCATAGTAGGGTTCTTTAAGATTTCTCATCCCATCACTTCTTTGCAAAAGAAGGGAACTAAATTTGAATGGACACCTAAGTGTGAAGATAATTTTAATTTGTTGAAGGAATTACTTACTAGTGCACCTGTGTTAAAGATTGTTGACCCAAATGAAAGTTTTGTGGTCTGTACAGATGCATGTAAGGAAGGAATTGGGGTAGTCCTCATGCAAAATGGACATGTCATTGGTTATGAGTCAAAAAATCTTAAGGAGCATGAGAGGAACTATGCCACACATGACTTGGAGCTTGCTTCCATTGTCCGCGCCTTAAGGATGTGGAGGCATTATCTCATGGGGAAGATATTTGAATTAAGGACATACCACATTGGCCTGAAGTATCTTTTTGAACAACCAACCTTGAATGCCAAGAAAACAAGATGGCTAGAATTTTTAAGTGAATATGACCTCGATATCAAGCATATCAAAGGAAAAGAGAATAAAGTTACTGATGCACTTAGTAGAAGAGTGCATCTCATGCATGCCACTGCTATCAGTATGCATCGGTTAGACTTGAAGAGAAATTTTTTAGATGTTCTTGTTACAGACCAGAATTACATACAAGTAAAGGAAAGCTTACAATAAGGAGATGTACAACAGAAAATAAAGGAGTATGAGATAAAGGAAGATGGATTATGCATGCATAAGAATAGAATCTATGTTCCTAGTTCCAGAGAACTGAGGAATTTGGTATTGAAGGAATTGCATGATGTTCCTTATGTTGGACATCCAGGTTATTAGAAAATGATTATAGCAGTAAGTAGCCAATTCTTTTGGCCAGGAATGAAAAAGGATGTTGCTGATTACATCGCTCAATGTATGGAATGTAAGAAGGTGAAAGCTGAATATAGGCATCCAGCAGGGTTGGTACAACCTTTACCCATTCCATAGAAGAAATGAGAAGTGATCACCATGGATTTCATCATAGCATTACCCAGAACAAATAAACAACATGATTCAATCATGGTGGCAGTTGACAAATTAACAAAGCTGCGCATTTTGTTCCTGTAAAAAAAACACATACAACAACTAATATTGCAGAAATTTACATGAGAGAGATTGCTAGGTTGCATGGGATACCTAGGAAAATTTTATCGGAGAGAGATACAAAGTTTACATCCAATTTCTAGAGGGAATTGTTTAAAGGATTTGGTACAAATCTAAACTTTATCACAACATAGCATCCCCAATCAGATGGACAAACAGAGAGGGTCAATTGAATAATTGAAGACATGCTGAGAATGTATGTGATGGATAAGCCATCTAAGTGGGAAGATTACTTGCACTTGGCCGAGTTTGCATATAATAATGGGTATCAAGATTCATTGATAATGAGCCCATTTGAAGCCTTGTATGGTAGGAAATGAAATACTCCAGTGAGCTAGGACAACCCAACAGATAGAGTGGTACTTGGGCCAGATTTGCTCAAGGATATGGAAGACTAGATGGTTAAGATCAAGAAGAATTTAAAGGAATCTCAGGATAGACATAAAGTTTATGCAGATAAGAACATGATAGCTAGAGAATTTAAAGTAGGAGAGCATGTGATTCTGAAAGTGAAGCCCAATAAAATTTCTTTGAAATTGGGTAGTTGTACAAAGCTGGCAGCCAAATTCTGTGGTCCATTTGAAATATTGGACATAATAGGGACAATTGCATACATGCTTCCATGAATGTTCATAATGTATTTCATGTCTCTTTACTAAAAAAATATGTACATGATCCTAACCATGTTATTGATTGGCATCTGATTTAGGTAGAGACAGAGGGAGACTTTCAGGTTTAGCTAGTGTGGGTATTGGACAGAAAGGTCAAAATGCTCCGGAATCGAGTTATAGAGTTGGTAAAAGTTCAATGGATCTACTACGATCTTGAAGATGCTACCTGGGAGCATGAATATGACATGCGGGAAGAGGACCCACAGATTTTTGAATAAATTTTGAGATTTTGATCTCTATTTTGTATATGCACTGAGGACAGTGCCAAAATAAGGGGGATGAGATGTAACATCCTGAGTTTCGAACTGTCAGTGTTTCATGGAAACTTGCATAGGAGATCTAGCTAAAGAAAGTACAAACAAAGCTTATCAAGAAAGGAAGAGAGATTCAATATGGAAGAATTAGAAAATATATTCACACTACTCCAATGAGCTGATGATTGATACATAGATCATGATCAATATGATACAATGAATGAGTGGAATACACTCATATATAGGGAAAAACATTACATAATTAAGACAAAAAATTAAGCAGTTAGCTTTCCTTAGGAATGCATGCATGCATAATAGTGATCGTAAAAATAAAAATTCTAAAATAGAAATAGTTAGTTAACTCCCACTGAACTAGTGTGTCGAAAATAGAAAATTCTCCAACA
>JASDQU010947487.1:12021-26602 GCA_032191745.1 Picea mariana
TCATTTTCCTGAGGTTTCCCATATTTTCTCTGTCCTTTTTTTTGTTGTTTGGGGATTCCCTTTCCCTTCTTTTTCTATGAGGGGTTCCCAGACCCAAAATGTTGCATCTTTTGTTTAAGCTTCTGCTCGATTTTGATGACTTATTGATAGGTCCCACCCAAGGATGATATGTCCAAAAACTCCATTTATGTCTGGATGTATCTATGCATACGACCGCGGTACTTGAGAACCAGATGTCACTCAGAATATTTGATATCGATATTGGTGTACAAAGTAGGGAAGATATTAGTGAACTCTAGCACTGTTTGGTCACTTTCCTTCCATGATGTGGTCCATCTTGTATACAAGTTTTCATAACTTCCAAAAGGGTAGTATTGTTCCTTAATAGAATCCTTGAAGGAACCTAGAGTGGGTGAAACTAAAAATAATGTGGATCCCTCTATTTCCTTTTTCTCATAGAAAATATCCGACCAATATTTGACATGGGGGGCAACCTCAAGGTGTGCAAGCATAACCTTTTATCTATTGGGAAATTTTTGGATAGAAAAAAACCCTTCTAGAAGGTTTAACCATTCATTTGCATAATCAACATCTATTTGACCTTCAAATATAGGAATATCAAAGTTGATTTGTACCTTGAAGGGGGTGGCTCTTCCGCTTGAGGTGGATGCATCGCTTTTGGACAGTCGTCAAAGGATTTGTGCAAAGTTGTCCATCATCTCATTCATCTTTCGCTCAAGGGCTTCCTCAAGCAACATTTTGAAAGGATATCATGTCTCATCATCTATTTTTTTGCCTACCATGGAATATTTCTTGGGCATGCAAGAGTATTTTTCCTCAAGAGAAACAAACTCGAGACCCAACTCTCTATACCCTGACCACGTCGAGGACATGCATTTAAAAAAATGACAAGGAGTAGACTGCTCTGATACCATTGATCCAGATTTATGAGAGGAATTAAATGAAACCACACATTTATAATATTAACACAGAGACATAGTGAAAAATAACCAAGATACAATCAAACTTGGTTTCTACTAAAAAAAAAATATGTTGAAAACTGTAAAATGCATACTGAAAACAAGCTTGCTAGAATGGTGGCAACTTATCTCTGAAAAGAGATGTGACAACTACACTCATTCACAAGAAGATGAGTACAAAGAGGTTCTGAAGACCTATTTGCAATAAAAATGAATTACAAAACCCTATACATCCAAAAACCTAACCCTAGGAGATGAAGTGCCAAAATCACGTGGGCCCCGTTGGGGCAAGTTAGTACATCAACTTCCCGGGGTCATAACTTTTGCAAACTATCTTCGTTTATGGAACACGATATATCGTTGGAAAGGTATTGGTGAGGAAATTAATTTAGGGGGGTATATTAGAGACTTCAACTATCACTGAGGTTCCTGATCATGAAAAATCATCATTTAGGCCCTCAAAATGTCCCCAAAAGTTTAGGAACCGAAAAACTGCTAAAAATAGTAAGTTGCCAAAAAAATGTTTTGAGCCAGTTGGACAAAGTGGGTGGCCACTAAGATCCTCCTGAATCACTTTTCTTGACTATTCTTTGTCATTCTTTAAGGGTTATATGATGCTAAATTTTACCTGTAGCCAAAAAGTTAGAAATATTTGCAAACCATGGTGAGTTTGTAGATACTGCAAAGAGGTGTTCATTTGGCAAACAATATTCTACTGGAGGTTAATTCTCATTAGATGTTATTCTAGAAATAAATTCATCCATTACATTATCTTTTTCTGGTTTGTCTAAACTAGTAATGTCAAACTCTTGCAATAAATGTAACCATCTAGTGACCACGCCATTTGTGATTGGTCTGTTCATTAAATATTTAGTAGCAACATGATGATTATTCAAGATTACACAATATCCAATAATGATGTGTCTAAACTTGTTTATTGCATGAATAACAACAAGAAACTCTTTCTTAGTTACCATGTAATTCAATTAAGCAGGGGAGATATTCTTACTGGCATAGTAGATTGCATATGGGTATTTTCCTTCAAGTTGTCTAAGGACTTCTCTAATAGTTGTGTAGTATGCACATGTGGAAATGTGGAATGGGAGGGTCCAATCAGTCCCTATTAGTATAAGAGCTTCATATAATTTGGATTTTAATTCATCAAGAACATGATAGCATGTCTCTATCCATAGAAACTCAATATCTTTTGTAATTAAGGAAAATAATGGATGACAAATATGTGAAACATTTTCAATGAATCTATGGTAATAACCAACATATCCTATAAATATTTGTACCTGCTTCTGGGAAGTTGGAGTTATAAAATTCAATATTACCTTTATTTTCTTTGGATCAAATTGATACTTTTTTCTGAGATGTGATGTCCCAGTACAATTACATTGGTTCCATCATGAAACACTTTTCATTACTAAGGGAAACATTTTACTCCTTGCATCTGATTAATATATTTTCTAGATTGGCCAATACTTCATCAAATTCATCACCATATGTTGTAAAATCATCCATATATATTTCCACAGAGTCATGACCAAGATCAAATAATATACCTATAACAACTCGATGAAAGGTGGCGGGGGTGTTGCATAACCCAAATGTCAAAACATGATAGTAAAATGTCCCCTAAGGTTATGTGAACATTGTTTTCTCTTGGTATTCTAGGGAAATTTGGATCTGGTTGTAGCCACTGAAACCATCGAGGAAAGAGAAATACTTCTTTCCTGTGAGCATGTCCAATACTTGGTTCATAAATGATAATGGGAAGTGATATTTATGTGTTGATTTATTCAATTCTCGATAATATACAAAAATCCTCCATTTACTGTTTTTATTTTCTACCATGACAAGAGGGGAGACCCACTGGCTATCAAAAATGGGATAGATGAAGTTAGTTGTAAGCAATTTTTGTATCTCTTCTTTGAATATGTATTTCATCACTGGGTTCATCCAACACTAAGGTTGACGAATGGGTATGACTCCTTCCTTGATATGTATATTATGTGTACACATATCAAGGTTGATCCCCTTCATGTCATAGTAATCCAAGGTGAAGTAATCATTGTGCTTTCTCAACACTTGAGCCAATCACTCTTTTTGTTGTTCAGTTAGTCCTTTGTTGATTTCAAGGTTTTCCTTGGGATAATTTCTATGGTTTCTATAAGGGATCCTTGGTATTTTTTTTGTACCATTTTGTGTTCAATGGGTGATATTCTTGTGGAAGCTAAGGAAATATGATTTTCTCATTTCATAATATTCTCAAGAATATGTGTGTTTTCTGAGGAAGAGGAGGAGGTTATAAAATCATTGATTTCTTTGTCCTCTATTTTATCTCTTATGGACATGTATTTATATATCGATAGGACCTGATGGGATTTCCCTTCTTCATCACTTTCTTCTCCATCAACCCAAAGTGGTGTTTCTAATTATGTGTAGGGTTTGAAAGGAGGGTAGAGAGTTAATTGTTTTGTATAAGTCTTGTGGGAAAAGTCATGTTGCATCAGTTGCGTCTAACCATGGTCATCTCAAGATTACAGGATACCCATTTAGATAGGTTTTAGGTTGTAGGACCATGAATTCAGGGGGATATTCACATGAATCCATGAAGATTACTACATCTTCTAGAATTCATTTTGGTTTAATGGTGGATCTATTAGTGAGTTGAATTACTATGGGGGTTTCCCTAAGACATGTAGGTCCTAAGGCTTGCATGGTCTCGCATGTCATAACATTTGTGGAAGACTCTAAGTCAATTAACATGTTACTAATAAGTGTATCATTGATTTTCAAATTAACGAATGGACTTCCAAGGTTAGAGTACTTAGTCACAAGAACTACCCCCATCATTAGGTATAATAGTTTACCCATGATGTGAACAGTTTGGCGATCCTTTTGTTTCCTACTGGGCTTCGTAAAACACATTTATCTGACTGCTTTTGAATAGATAGGTGCATGCTTAATGGATTGAAATAATGGTATTTTTTCACACCCATTCTTGATTTCTCCTAAGAAATCAAACTTGTGTTGTATAGAGGGTTTGTCTTGATTTATCCTTTCAGGATAGGATGGGTCTCGAAGTACCAGGTGGGAAGTTCTTGAGATTGTTTTTGTTCACATTCTTCACTTGGGACCTCCTCATTTAGATATTAAATGATAATGTGAGGTTATTACTTTGTTAGATTCTTCCCATATCTAAGGTGAACATCATTACAGTCTAGGAAAGAGATGGAGTAAGTCGGGTAGGTCATGTAGGTTGCAAATCCATCATCTTGCACTCGTTGGGATGGCCTCTCGTTATTTGGGTTAGGTATGAGTTGTGAAGGTAGTTGTGGTCGAGAAAAAATGGATGTAGATGCATGTATATTAGGCAGGGGAGCTACCCATTGTTGAGTTGGAATTCCCCATGGTTGAGAAGCATATTGCATTGAAGGGTTAGTCGAATATGAATTGAAATATTTTGAATGGTTTGGATCATACCTTGAGGTTTAGGCTGCAAGGGTCACTTATGATAGACAAAGCATAATTATTATGGCTCCTCATCTTTTTGATAGATGGCCTTTAATCCAGAAAAGGATGGAAAATTATTTGTAGAATGGTCTTTGTTTCATATCCCATAGACCTCAATCTGATCCAATGGACATTCTCTCTTGAGATGATTTTTTCTACACTTTGGGAAAAATACATCTAATGCTCATTCTATTTCCTCCTATTTCTTCTTAGTTTGCAGTGTATCCAGTTGGAAGCTTAGAGAACTAAGTATATCTTTTTTAAAATCTTCTAACATGTTCCCAATTTATACCATTGTTACTCCACTTCCAGTAGTATTTCATGTTCTTTCCAATATATCTCTTGGCCCTTTGCTTATTTTAGATTTGCCTCTGGAATACTTACGATCAAGTTCCAAGATGATATAATATTCTAGCTGAGAGACATTTCCCCCACCCATAAGTTTGGGGATTTATAAACAATCATCTTGGATTTCTCTTAAAAATAATATATGTTGCGTTTAAGGATCCAAGTCTCTTGGATTCACCCTTTGTAAGTTGTAAGTGAATCACTCGATGTAGTCTTCCAAGATCTCATCTTCATTCTACATCATTTTGAAGACTTCTTCCCTTCATTCCTTGTTTTTGATGGGCATGAATAGCCTATTAAGTAGGTAAGGGAGAACATCCAATGGAAGGTCCCAATTATACCTACTCTCATTTGGTGTAGCATTTATTGTGATTATATGGGATACTTCTTAGAATTAATAGAAGAAAAAGGGGAAAAGTAGTGGAATGCTCCCCAAAAGTTTAAAACAATCTAATCTTAATGTTCTAGGAATATAAAGTACCCTTTTGGGTAGCCCACCATCTAGTTGAAGATGATCTTAAAGAAACATCAAGTAGAGGAATTATTTTCTCTGGCACAACTTTATCCTCTAACTCAACAGGAAAACTATGTAAATAGGACTTTCCATTGTAAACATGGTTTTCACTAACCTCTAATCCAATCCACCTGAAATATTTAATAGTCGTGTAATATCATGAGAATATCTCATATCTTCCTTGTTGCAAGTTGTCAAAAGTGACCTTAGAATCTTCACCTACAGATTGAATACTCCACTAACTTACCGATCCATCTGTAGTAGGATTAATATAGTTCTCCTGCTTCCCTATAGGTAGAGTGTAGAGGTGATCCAAGGAATATTCTTCCATATTTTCCTTGAACGGATCCATATATCGGGGGCCTTGGTAATGTTCTAGTGGTTGGCTTAATTTCATACCATCTGCTTCAAAATTCATTATTTCCTTCTTAAGTTCTATGAAAATGAAATTCTCATAATCCTAATCGATGCCCAATAGAGTTGGTTATGGGTCCTTTTCCCCCTTGATTTCTATGACTTAAAAAAATTCCATTGTCTTTACTCCAGCTAAATCTACTTCAACATTTTGCAACCTCCCAATAGGATAGATACAATATTGATTTTCCAAGAACAATTGAATAGGTGAATAAACAATCTTGGGATTACCCATGGCTTCCCAGGTTTTCCTTGGTAGCATGTTGACATCAAATACAAAATCTATCATAAAAATGCTAATTTTATAGTTATTGATATGGGAATTTAATCCAAATTCTCTTCCAAATCTCTGCTTCCTCCTCTGTACTCTACCTGTATGTCTCTATAGAATATTAAAAACAATTGACTCCTCTGGGTTTCCTTCAACCTCCAAAGTCCCCTTTAGTGTGTCCCATAACTCCTTGGTGAGTTGTTCATCATCCAAAATGTCTAAAAATATCTGGAGCCACAAGCCAATAGTCTTCTGAGGTGTTGTTGGAGAACCCTTTTTCGTAACCAAGTTTTCTGCATGGTTGGGTTTCATCTCAATGCATGGTTCTATGATCATCGGTGCTAAAAGATTATAAATCTATTGAAACATCTTCCCAACATCCTTAAATAATTGTTTCTCTACAACAAGGTCATATTTAACATCTTCTGGTACTTCCTTGCAGTTCTTACTTTTAGTCGAGTGGTCAGCATCGACACCAGTCCTTGTTCCTCCTATAGTAATAATATTAATATTGGGCACCTTTTATTTAGTGAAAGGTTAGGGATACAAATTAATCAAATTGGTGCCTCACTACCTTGCAATGTCTTCCCACTTTGTGATCAACTTAGGGAAATCTTCGATGGCATGGGTGTTGTTTCTATAGTGGGCACACCACAACCTTCTTGGAAGAGGATAGTCTTTAGTGATATGTCATTTTTCATCACAATTGTAAAAATGAGTTGGTCCTCTCCCACCGTTTCTCCCATCTTGGAATCCTCCCCCACCTATGCATCCTCCTCCAAATCATAGAGGAACTTCATCGACCCTAAATGCAGATCGTTCTAACCTATCCACAAGAGCATCCATGACATGAAACTCCTTGGTGGTCTGAGTGGGAGACGCACATAATTCCCAATATATAATATCTAGAACAAGTGAATACTTATGTAGGATTGGACAATGCCGAGGGGGGTCACCATGGCTTTGAAAAATTTAACAATATTCTTCTCTTTGGCCTCCTTGATGATTTGGGAAAACATGGTACTATATAGGGCCATCGAATGGAATTGTAGCTGCAACTTGTGCAACCCCTCTAGATAGTCCCACTAGTGAAGGTGCCATCAGTTGCAGAGGGGGTACTACACCCCTCACTTTGAAAAATTATATCATTGTATGACCCTTAGTATAGAAAAAAATACACCATACCTATGGATGACCTTCTCTAGGAATGGTCAATTCTTAAATCTTATCAATTAACATGGAAACATTTCCTTTCAATTGCGTAATATTATATTCATCAGGTGGTCTTATCACCCACAATCTTCCAGGATATACTGCAATCACCTCGATTTTCATAGAATGTTCTAAGTCTTCCCCCAAAGTTGCAATCCTATGGTGGTTTAATGAGATTCATGTTAATGGTAAAATTCCATGAATGAACCATTCTCATTGGTGGTATTCATGGAGGGGCTTTGCTAATTTCGCGATCACATCTTTAAATCTTTGGTTATACTCTCAAGTAGACTCACCATCCCTTTGTTTTATTTCCTGCAACTCAGAGAAGGCATGTTTTTCTGACTAGGGTAAACAAAATTCTGCTATGAACCATCGTTTGACTTGAGCAAGAATGAAAGTTTTTCCTTGAGGATTTATCAGTTCAATGGATTTCATATACCATTTTAAAGAACAACCTCTAAAGGGGGTATGAAACTTGACTATTTTATTAGCATCCAAAGTTCTAAGAGACCTCCATATGGCCTTGCAAAGGACCCAATGTTGTTCAACATCCTCATCCCCTTTACCCTAAAATTCTAGGTATCGGGTGAGGGATGTTGAATGTTGAGTTTCCATTGGAGAACTTGGGGATCCTATCAAAATAAATCTTGAAAGTTATGGTTGTGATATAACTAAATAACTTGCCACATTAATACCACTTCTACCACTTGAACTGGTTGGAATAGAATGATTAGAAATGACCAAAATTATGGGAGAATTTAGTGTGGAATTTACTTGATTTGTAGATTGCACTAAGTGACTGAGTGATCCAAGGCTTGTTCCTATGCCTTTACTATGAGATTATTTAACCTGGGGGGGTCACATTGGGAGGCCATATCATATCATGTCCTGTAGGGTACTTCACCTCTTCGGGTGCTACAAGATCTGATCTTCCCACAACTTCTTTAGAGGTTACAGTTGAGTATTTTTCCTTGAGCGATGCTTATCTTGATTCTTTCTTCCAAATTTTCTTCACCTCGTCTACTATCTCCATAACTTTCACATTTCTCTCCAAACTTCTCCTTCAACCATTGGATGACCAAACTTCCATGTGTCTACAATTCCCTCAACCTATCTAAATATCTTTTATGACTACTCTCAAAGTTGATCTTCTTCCAATACTGATCATGCCTCTTCATCAACTTTCACATCTATTTTCGCCACCACTTTTCAATCACCATAGAACTTTTCTGAGCCCATTCATATTTGGAACTGTTCTCACGACAACCCACCATACCTCAAGAACTACCATATCCTAACTAATGAACCCTAGCTTGAATCACCCACACCTCATGTGAAAGGGTTTTATCCTTCCATTTCAGTCGAAGGAACTAGCAACATTCCCTATTATTCTAGCAAATTATTGATCCACAACATGATTTCTCACAACAATCTTCCTCAGGCTCCTGCATAAAATGTTGCTTCTTCCTTGGAGAAAGATTGGTGATTCTCTGTGAAAAATTCAAAATGTATCCCTCTAGGGTAGTCTGTACCCATAAATCCAAAGATCTACAGATTTGATGATCCAACTTATCAAGAGATGATAGTTTATCAATGGTCAAATTAAATATTTTCTTGACACTATCTTTAAATTATAATGCTTCTTACAATTGGTCAAGTGAATGAAATACCTCTTGCATAAATCAAATCTAGAATATTTCATATTGGTCACTTGAAAGTTTGGAATAAAAGACAACATCGTTCACAACTCTAAAATTTTTATGTCGTAGCTCAACTTATTGAAAGATAAAATTGTCACACCTTCTTTCTCACCAATTCTCAATGTCAGACTTCAATATGTGATGTTGCATCCTCTAAAGACTCACTTAACATATGGTCCTAGCAATGGAACCATTTGTTGGTGAGAAATTGGAGATTGGGGCTCTCATAGATACTAATAAATATACCTCTATAGTATAGTATCACTTGCATACTCAACCTTTCGCAAGGGAAGGAGATCTCACCCAAAGTGCATCTAGGAATCATGTGTGATAAAGTGAGTTAGTGAGGACACACCATCATATCTAACACAAAACAAGACATATTTATACTTGAATGTAGAAATATTATGTCATTAGAAGTCTAAAATTGTATGTGCATTCAATGATCCATGTTTCACAACATAAATATGAGTGCATAAATCACAAGAACTTGTAGACAATATCACAACTATCAATTACATATACCAGGGAAGATTGCACATTACAGAGGTCAAATATTCATTCCCATAATGAATTTTTTTTTGTGCGAATAATCCATCATGTTAATATCATATCACAAATTGGCATACAAAAAGAGTCTCATCCATAGCATGACTTATATAGTAGAATAAACAATCAAATATCCAGTATGGACTCTTATGATTTTGTGAAAGCACAGTTAATTCCCCATAATTCATTACAGTAGCTTATCACAATAGACTCAATGACAATATTGGCGATAGCTTGATGACAAAAGAATAATGACAAGGAATATATTGACAATAGTTTTTAGCTTTCGACAATAGCACAATATATCAGAATTAATCTATTGACCCAAAAACAAGGCAACCTATCATCTCGACAATTAGGCCACCCTTTCCCATTACATATTCCCATATTCATGACTTTTCCTCCTGTGTTTCTTGACTTCTTGAGTCAGTGATTATATTTTTTTTATTTCACTTTTGTTCTACATGCGATCGAAGATTCTAGATATTTCCACTTGCTGGTCCAACTGGTGCATGAACTGTTTCTATTGTTGGCACACTTATAGTTAGATTTTCTCTCATCGTAGATACTTTCTATCGCTTCTAGACTTTCTCTGACCTGCTACCCTATCCTATCATTTTAATTCCTTTATATACACTCTAAATTATTTACAACTTGTCACAATATAGTTATAACCTCCTATAGTGTGTCTTTCTAATGTACAAATAAGTCACTACAACAAAACAGGCAATTAGGTCCTAAAATAACGTCGAAATTTAGTGTATTTTAGTTCACGAATTGAACACGTTTTCTAGCACAAAATTGTGCGCAATCTAGAATATTTATAATTGCGCTAGATTTAGCACCTAATTTATCGCCAAGAAAATAGTGCCATAAATAGCACCGGGTTTAGCGCTAGAAATAGGGCCAGGTTTAGCGCCGGGAATAGCATCGTAAATAGCACCAGAAATAGTGCCAAGAGTAGCGCCAGGATTAGCACCAGATGTTGCTTCTAGTTCTTCTTCTAATGTGCCTTCTAATTTTGCTTCCAGGTTGGCTTCTAGTTTGGTTTCCAGTTTTACGTCCAATTTTTCTTCTAATATGGCTTCCAATTTTGCTCCTAGTTTGGCTTCTAGTTTGGCTTCCACTTTTACGTCTAGTTTTGCTTCCCATTTTACTTCCACTTTTCTTTCCTGTTTTTCTTCTAGTTTTGCTTCCTATTTTGATTCCATTTTTTCTTTTGGTGTGGCTTCCAATTTGACTTCCATTGTTGCGTCCTTTTTTTCTTCCAAAATTGCTTCTTGTTTTGCTTACAATTATTAATTTAATATGTTTTAGTTTGATTTAATTAGTTAAATATATCATGTCTCTTAAATAACTTATATGATTATACAGTAAGTCATATAAATGCAGTTGAAATATTTTATAGCATGGCATTTATAAAGAATTTTAAGGGAAACAAACATCCATGCAAATTAACAACATCGTTATACTTATTAAATCTCCATCAAAATAGAATCTACGACATCCAGTATATATAAAAAAACAAGATAATTATTATAACATGATCATAATATATAATTAAAACAAGTGAGTCAAATATCTATAATTTAAGTGAATTTTACAACATCCATCATCAACAGTAAATCAAAACCATCATACGTAATAAATATGCATCCAAAAATCATCAACCACTTTCAATATATAAAAATTGACAAGTCAACATTGATAAGATCATCATCATATATAACTAAAACAAGTTAAAGTGATACATGTCCAACAATAGACATATGTCAAAATGATACATCATACATAAATGCTATACATAAAAATGATAAATTATGTAAGTCAATATGATACGTCATGTCCAAATGATAAGTGTCAAAATGATACAACTCAATAATATGGAACTCGTGGTGGTGAAAATGATGCATATAATAGTAACCATGAAAAGAGGCATTATAACAATATATAAAAAATGATCCATGATGCAGTCTATATGATCATGAATGTCACTGGTTGTTACCAACAACTGCCTCATCATCATGATCATGATCATCATGTTCATCGACATAGGCCTCATTGTCATTTGCATCTGTGTCATCATGAGCATCATTTTCCATCTCATCATCGGACCCAACATGATCTGGATATATTTTATGAGGATCATCCGGATCTTCTGGAAGATCATGATCCTTGTTCTACAAAAAAAAGCATTTAGAATGATAAGTTATTATTTATTTCATGCAATAATTAATTTCCTTTTTATATATCTAATGTTACAACATATGAAATGAAAAAATAATCATATTACATCGTATCAAAGTGCACATATGATAACAAAATTTCAAATAAGTTACAAATAAGATGTCATTCCAATGATGCAAAACATGCAACAATTCCAATAAACATTAGCAAAGATCATAAAAAAAATTGTTATACATTTTAACTATCAACTTTAAATTCTATTGCATAACCGTAAGTGCCAACCCTCTCCATTTTTTTCTATATATGATTATGTTTTCCTATCAAATCCTTTGAGAGTTAACTGGTCTATATGTCTTCTTCTCTTACATTTCACAAATGAATATTTTTCTAGGACATTTTGGCACTGCAATATGCTTCAAATGTCCTTTGAGAATTAATGAGTTTATAGGTAATTATGAAGATGCAATCGATAATTCAACTATACCACATCCAAATGTCAATCCTTCCAAAGAAACAATTCAATACATCAAGCCCTAAAGGGATGAAAATTATGACAAAAATGTAACAAAAGGTGTCAAGGTGTATTGCCTTGCCTTGCCTTGCCATGCCTTGTCATTCCATGTCCTAGCTTTTCTTACCATGCCACGCCTTGCCTTTGCATGCCTTTCCTTTCCTTGCATTGCATTTCCTTGCCTTGCCATGAATTTCCTTGCCTTACCATGCTATGCCATGCCATGATTTGCCTTTCCATGCCTTGCCTTTCCATGCCATTCCATGTCACTCCATACCATGCCATGCCATGGCTTTAGTTTCCATTCCATTCCATGCCATGTCATTCCATTCCTTGCTATTTTATGGTATTCCTTTCCATTCCATGCCTCTCCATACCATGCCTTGCAATTCCATGCCTTCCATTCACTTTCCATGCATTATCTTTCCATACCATGCCTTTCCATATCATTCCTTTCCTTTCCATGCCATGTCATGTATTTCCTTGCCTTTCCATGCCTTTCCATGCCATACCTTGCCTTTCCTTGCCTTTCCATGCCATGCATTTCCTTGCCTTTCCATGTCATGCCATGCCTTGCATTTCCATGTGTTTCCTTTCCATGCCATGCCATACCATTCCTTTCCTTTCCATTCCATGAAATTCCTTGCTATTGTATGGTATGCCTTTCCATGCCATGCCTCTCCATACCATGCCTTGTGTTAGTGCTAGAAGTTTCCCCTAGACTGCTATATGGTCAATCCTAGCACATCTTTAGTTATTGCAATGATTTTATAAATAAGGATGCGTTTTGGGTTTTGAAAGAAGGTGGATCAGGTAGATGAAAATAAAAAGAATAAGAGAAAAAGGATAAATGAAGATCAGTTAAAACACCATTGGGAATGGAGTCAAATAAATACCCTATTGATCAAAGGCAATCAAATTACATATCAGAGAAGAAGTTTATATAAAAATGGGTGGAAGAATAGGGAATAAATGAAAAGTAGAATACCCACCAAACCAATATTCTCTTTGTCAAATGGATGAAACGATACTTGAAACAAAACACACAAATAGTAGGCATTCACAGCAAAATCTTTACTTCTCAAGAATCTATTATCCATGGCAGCCATTGATTCTCAATGTCTGCAATTCGTTCAAGCAAGATGAGAAACTGAGTGTAAAACAAGGAAGATGAAAAATAGAGTGAAAAACAAGGGAAATCAAAATTTGATAAAAACAATTGTCATAGATCTTCCATGTCAGAAGCGATCATAGAATAAAATTCCCTCAGGCTTACAATAACATATACTCGATGGGTATCTCATTAAATTCTACTCCATCCTCGCCCTCTCAGGCCTCCTCTCCCTTTTAAATTACAATGTTCTCCCTTATATATCCTCCTAGATCCTATTGATAAGACTGCCTAAATCCCTCAAAGAGATAATTTTAAATAGATTATGGAATCTGGTCAAAATTCTAAAAACAGAGCATATCAAAATCAATTAAGATCAAGCCAGATTTTAAAATAACAAGATATCATCTTGGATGAAATTTTGTTGTTAAGCTGGGCCAATCCTTTGCCATATTCTTTGTTGGACACTTGGGATCGATGATTCTTTTTCTCTAGAAAATATTTGACCAAAACTAATATGGACAATCTTCAAAGTTGATTCTTCTTTTTCCTGTCCCTGTATCCTAAAAGAAATACTTGAACTCGAGTTGTCTCTAGAAATTTGGAAATGTCGGATTTGATTCTAGCATTTTGTTGATCTATGTCTTTTAAATAAAAGCAGGAATCAAATTGACTGATATTCTGGAATATATGAATTTAAACACTAATTTGCTAAAGATATGTATTTGCTATTAATCCCCCACCACCTGTGCATTTGCTATCTTTATGCCTCGGATTGCTAGAAATTTCTGGAAAATTTCCTCCTAATCAGACATAGAGTTTTCTAGAACCATTAAGAAATTTCACAAATCCTTTTGGATGAATGCAAATGGATCCATTTGGGACATGGGTTTTGAACAGTTTCAACAAATGCTTTATCGTTTGTTCGAAAATTAATCTCGAAATTACCATCCTAAATAATGACAGGAATGCACAAAGTCTGGGATGATCTTTCTCCATCGAATGCTCTTAAAAGTTATGCACTTAAATTTTAATTACTCTCCAAACACTCAGTTGACAAATGGTCTTCTATCAAGCATTTTGGCATTTGAACTTAGGTAATAATTTTCTTGGATACTCTCATAATCATATGGCAAATGTTAATACTCTGCACAATTTGTGGTTAGCGCTTCTTCCTTTTGATCCTACTCGCTAACAAATCCTGGTGGTGCTTCAACATTTGACAAACAAGCAATGCTCGGGCCATAGTTTTAATGTAG
>JASDQU010947487.1:29405-44905 GCA_032191745.1 Picea mariana
TGATTTCGAGAACTAGGGTTTTGCCCAGTAAGAAACAATCCAAAATTTGGATTAAGGGGTCCAATTTATGAACCTTTCCATCGGGATTTGATGGAAAATGTGATCACTTATTCCATGCCTAAACAATATTGTATCATCTCATGAAACTCAAAAAATTTTCTCTGTTAGGCTTTTATCTCCCAAGGAGGTATTGGCAAAGAGTCCCTGGAATGGTTTGGGATTCGACTTCAAACTGGGCATATAATGAAAACCAAGATTCATATTGAGGATTCTTCGTCTCTGTTGGATTCTTGGCATAGGATTTTATATAGGGAACCCATCACTCTTAGGTCTCGTGCTTTATAGGTTGCTTTATTCATCGATTTCGAGAACTAGGGTTTCTCCTAGTAAGAAATAATTGAACATTTGGATTAAGGGGTCCGATTTATGAAACCATCCTTACGGAGCGTATGAATAATGTGATCACCTATTCCATGCCTAAAAATCTTTTAGCATCTCACATAACTAAAAAATTATACTCTGTAAGGTTTTTATCCCACAAGAATGTATTGGCCAAGAGTCCCTAAAATGGTTTGGGATACGACTTGCAACTAGGAATATAATGAAAACTAAGACTTAAATTAAAGAATTGGATTGAGGAATCGTCATCTTCCTTGGATTCTTGGCATAGGATTTCATCTAGATCACTCCCTCACTTTGGGGTCCCATGCCGCAAAAGTTATTTTTTCATTGATTTTGAGAACTTGGATTTTTCTCAGTAAGAAGCAATGTAACATTTGGATTTAGGGTCCAATTTATGAAAATGTGCCTCGAGAGTCGATGGACAATGTGGTCACCTATTCCATGCCTAAACAAGCTTGTAGCATCTCACAAAACTAAAAAATGTTGCTCTGTTAGGTTTTTATGGCCTGAGGAGGAATTGACCAAGAGTCCTTAAAATGGTTTGGGATGCGACTTGAAAATGGGCATAAAACAAAAATAAAGACTCAGATTGAGGAACCATCGACTCCGATGAATTATTGGGATAGAATTTTGTCTACAGAACCCCTCACTTCCAGGTTCCATGCCTCGAAAGTTCCTTTAATCATTGATTTTGAGAACTGTTGTTTTGCTCAGTTTGAAGCAATGCAACATTTGGATTAAGGGGTCCAATTTAGAAAAACATCTCTCGGGAGTTGATGGACAATGTGGTCAGCTATTCCATGCCTAAATAATCTTGTAGAATATCATGAAACTCAAAAATGTTTCTTCATTAGGTTTTATCCCCCAAGGAGGTATTGGCCAAGAGTCCCCGAAATGGTTTGGGATGCAACTTGCAATTGGAAATATAACGAAATGTGAGACTTTTATTGTGGAACCCTCATCTCCATTAGATTCCTGGCATAATATTTCAGATAGATCACCCCTCACTCTCAAGTCCCATGCCTCAGAAGTTTCTTTATTCATCGATTTTGAGAACTCGGGTTTTTCTCATTAAGATGTAATGAAAAATTTGGATTTAGGGGTCCAATTTATGAAACTGTGCCTCAGGAGATGATGGAAAATGTGATCACCTATTCCATAATTAAACAATCTTGCAACATCTCACAAAACTCAAAAATGTTTCTCCATTAGATTTTTATACCCTGAGGAACTCAGATTGAGGAACCTTCAACTCCAATGGATTACTGGGATAATATTTCATCTAGAGCACCTATTAGTACCGAGGGCCATGCCTCAAAATTTTATTTACTCATTGATTTTGAGAACAAGTGTTTTTCTTAGTTTGAAGCAATGCAACATTTGGATTAAGGGGTCCAATTTATGAAACCATCCCTCAGGAGTGGATGGACAATGTGGTCACCCATTCCATGCCTAAAAAAGCTCGTATCATCTCACAGAACTAAAAAAAAATTCTCTATTAGGTTTTTATCCCCCAAGGATGTATTTTCCAAGAGTCCCCAAAATGGTTTGGGATGTGACTTGCAACTAGGAATATAAGGAAAAATGAGACTTTGATTGAGGAACTATCATCTTTGTTGGATTCTTGGCATAGGGTTTCAGCTAGATCACCCCTCACTCTAAGATCCCATGCCTCAAAATTTGTTTTCCTCATTGATTTGTAGAACTAGGGTCCTGTTATGGGATATCGTGGGTCTATATCCATTTGTATGATGTTCAATAGATATTTGGGTTGGTCCTCATGTGTGAGGTGAACCACTTCTTGTTGGGCTTTTGGTTGTGCCATTAATGACAGTGTAGAGAGAGAAATTTCAAGGTCACACGCTATAGGTAAAGTTGTGGTGCAACTCTCTTTGTTTGTTGAGGGAATCACTTTTGCTTCTATGCTAGTGTGGGAAAATTTTGGTGGTGGAATGGTTTTTGGATTCTTAGAGAGGGGCCTCTATGTCAAAATATTGACCAATTGGATGATTCCCTATACCACTTCATCCACTATCCAACTCAATTTTTTCACTATGATGATATTGTGCATTTGGAATGCCATATTGGTGGGAATCATGGATATACATAATGATCCCATCCCAACTGCATGACTTGGTGAGTTTCCTTCTATCATGTATTTATATTTATTTTGTTAAATATAGGCTGAGAGGAGTAGTGGGTCATGTAACAAGATGAGAACCCTTTGTAATTCATCATTTTCTTCACTTTGCTTCTTCTTTAGAAAGAGGAAGAATTCATCTATGTTTATGTTGATGGTGTTGATATTGCACCAAGTATGCACTTCCTGCCAAATTCCCTTGGTAGTTAAGATATAATGCAATGGGTTTGTCTCTCAGGGTCAATGATGCTTGCTTAAATCACTATACCTCAACCCCCTAATTGGTATGCATTGATGCCCTAGTATTGAGTCAAGGTTTACCCACATTTTACTCCCTATTGCAATTTTTTCAAGTCATGATCACACCTTTGTGGTTTAGAAAGAGTTAGTCCAACTTTTTAGTCTAGAACACCTTTGTGGTCTAAAAAGAGGCATCTGTATCTAAGTACATCAGTCCACTTTTTGAATATGTTTCTCTACCAATTGAGTCCAATTTTACTACATTTACACTCATTGGTGTTGGCTTTTGAATTTATGGGAAGTGTCCATGATTGGTGACATCAATCCAACCAAGTTCTCATTTGTGTTAGAGATCCACATCTATGCCAGATTGACACTAGTTGACTAAAATGTTTAACAGGTTCAACCTTCAATCACTCAATTTTACCAAAGAAGAGCATAATACTAGTCTATAGTTATGGGTAAGGTCACTAGGAAGGGTGAATACAAGATACTCAATGATCTATTGGTACGAAGTCTTGAAACCTAAAGAGAAAGGAAGTCATGGTGGGGGAAATTGTGGATCCATAGGTGGAGGTCATGGGTGATATCATGGGAAAATTGGAGCATATGCAACTATCTGACCATGATGTTTGTGATGGTAATTTAATTTCATATTTACAATCATATATGTATATATAATAAGTTCATTTGAAGAACAACAAGATTACCCATTTTTCAAAGTCCAAGTTCAATTTGTAGTGTGACTCCACCCTTATGAACCTATGAAAGATTCCAAGTTCCAGTGATACATGTGAACTTTCCCAATAAATTAAGTTTTTATTTAGTTGGGTGTATTATAATTCCTTGTGATTAGATTGGGCCTACCCAATTCATGCCCAAGACATTCATTTTATCACTGGATTGTCTGTGGAGGGGCATGATGTCACAAAAGCATTTTAGAGGGTGGGGAAGCATGGAATGAGGTTGGGGGAGTTGAGTTTGTACGAGAAGCATGGTACCAAGAGAGGAGGTTGTGGGGAAATCATTCAATTTATTGGGGATGAGCGCTTTTGGGCCACTTTCGAGATCATAACCTATCACTTTATGTGTAATTCTACCAAAGGTGAGTGTTCCCTCTATCAATTATAGAATTAGTTATCCAAGGAATACGCCTAAACTGGTGCACCTACCCAATGTATTAGTAGATGATTGCATGTGTACAATCCCACACCATGCACACTGATTTTATCTACTTTCTCTTGACCTTTTCCATGATCAAATGGAAACCTCCATAGGTTTGATAGATTCAACCTACTCTAGGGTAGCCCATTGTTGTAGTACATTATGAACCTTGGCAGGTTTGTAAGGATGCTCAAAAAACTTCATTCTATGATATAACTTTTCCTAAGAGGTATGGTATGATGATACTTATTACAAATGTTTCTATTTGGGTGCCCAAGTACCATTTGGATGCACGTGGATGATTATGGAACCACTCAATCCACCTAACACGTGTCTCTTGTAATTACAAAACCACCTAGAATATTCATATGAAAAACCACCCATCACTTGGAATACTTGTATGCAATTCCATCCAATGAAGTGGATGCACCACCATAGGAAACAATAACTTCTTAAAGGGTTGGTTCCTCAACACAAATCATCCCTAAATATGTAACATCATCCCTAAATATGAAATATCCTATGAACTAAAATTGTATTGAAAGGAAAATTTATTAATGCAACAATTCAATCCCTAATATCATGAGGAATTTCAAGTAGAATTGTACCCAAAGGCCATTCTCCTCACAAAAAGAGCACAACCACTGAGACCGATGAATATGAAAAAATCCCTTAGTGAAACATGGCCCAAAATCTTAGAAAATCAATTCCATGCACACAATCTCAAGGCACTGGGTATCCATGAAAACCCAAGGGGAGTAGTGCCCATCAAGCCATGAGATATACAAAAATAGATTTTTCCATGCATGGTTGCAGAACTTAAAGAAGGGAAAACCCTTCAAACATAGGTAAAAGAGGAAATGAAGAAAAAAAAATGCAAAGAAATGATAGAAATGTGTTGATTATTTGGGGTGGTTGTCATTGATGTCAATCCTTGAAGAAAGTCCAGTAGAAAATTTCAGTAGCCCCAACAGTATGGTTAAGGTACTTTTGTTTTATTGATGTATAATGGTATGACAATTAATATATTTGTAGGTAAGACTATTCTATATGGATAGTACATGCCATGCCATTTCCAGTGATATGTGAAACATCACATAACTCCTCACAGTTAGAGAGTTATGGCCTTGTGAAGTTGGAGAACCCTCATGAGTTATCTAGAAGGTTAAAGAAGTCAAAATTATTTTAGAAGCTCCTAGAAGAAGTTGACTAGTCAAGTGAGTGAAACTAGGAGTTAATCATGGGTTAAGTTGTCGCAATAAAAAAATAATTAAAAATAAATTAGTTGCAACTAGAAGAGAATTTACTATTTGTAGAAAAGTGGTTAGAAGTGGGTTAGCCCTAAAAGAAGGAAATTGGGTTAAGTTGGTTAGAAGTTAACCCCTTGAAGAAACTACATGGAAGTATAAATAAGTGAGCAAGGCTCTCCTATTAGAAACCTATTGAGCACATTGAATATATATTACTATTTAAGGTTTATTGTAGGTACTCATTGATATATCTGAAGTTGCACAAGTATGAGGTAGCATGAAGGGTTGACATTGAATGTTTTAGAACTACAAAAAATACTAAAAAAACCCTAGTTTTTGAAGTGTACACGGGTTGCAGTGGAGAAGGGAGCATATGTATGCAAGAAATAATTATAATAGGGCATGTACATGAGGGAAAAACCTTAGAAACTTGAGAATATGAATATTCCATGTCTCTAGAATCTAAAAGAAATCTCTCGAGAAGGTCTATAGTGATCAAGTGCATCAGATCTATATATTGGCTTAAAAGGTATGTCTTATTTCTATGAGTAGATGGATTTTGTTGTCTACATGAGAAATGGTTATGGGGGTTTCATGATTTTCCCTAGAGATATTATTGGTTGCATGGGACTTTATGTTTAAGTCATATCTATAGAAATATAGTGCTAGTATAATCAATATTTATCATTGATACATCTTGTTAGTTTTGAAGCATATCTTGTATTTCTTAGCATATGGTTAAGGTTTTTTGTGGTACATGGTTGAGAATTTGTACTTGTGAAGTGGTTGATGTATTGATAGGTTGTATATCATAAAGGGTTTGATGTCTAGTCCATTTGAGGGTCATTATACTTGTTCTTGATTATACTTGTATGGCACATGACTAGAGAGATATAGATACATTTAGTTAAGGGATATGTATGAGGATGTATGCACAGGGCACAGTGACAGGTTACAGGTTGATGTGGCATAGGTTGTAGAGGGTCAGAGTTTTTTAGGAGAGAGAAAACCATAGTCTTCAAAAGGTATAAACACGTTGTAGTACAAATAGGTCATGTGCATATGTGTGTTGTAGTATAGATAGGTGATGCAACACTCCCTTCCCTCTTAGGGATTCTACGACCTCCCGGTCTTGGATCTTCAAATTCCTTGAACTGAATAGGCTCTTCGAGCCTTCAATAGACCCAGAACAAGTGACACATAGGTCCCTTTGATGTTCCCTACATGTTCAATTTACTAACAACCCTACTCTCTGGTGCTTTCGCAACACCAATTCGCAAGTACTAGCCACATGCTAGACTCCTTCCCTAATATGACAACGGGCTATGAACGAGAGTCAGCTCCTTTTTGCAACTTCGGGCTTCAACTATATTGCAACCTCCATATTTATTTCCTTCCAAAACACCTTCATCCGAATGTGGGGATATCTGTCGCGTGGACTCTTAGATCCGACGGTCCATCTTCACTTTGGAATTCATGACTTCGCAAAGATTTCACCTACTCCACACACAACTTCTCTGTACCTGTATCTCCTAGATTTTCTAATCTATTTCCATGTATCCTCTTCGCGAACAATGGTTAATATCACTTCACAACTTTGTGACTTCGATGACCCCTCTTCTCAAACACTTTAAACAATCTGAACTACGAAGTGCCAAAATGATTCACGGATAACCTCCGTGCATTTTCCCCCAAATCTGATGGTATGGAATGATCTCAATCCTTCCTAGATGGATCTTGCTCACTAATTTTGGGAAACCTTAAAGGTTTCATCCCTTTGAATATTTATCTCTTCTCTCCCTCCTGAGCTTTTTATTTCTTGAAATTTCACCTCTTTAGAGTGATCTCTTCAACACTTAGTCGAATTTCATCCTTTACACACCTTGAAACATGCCTTCCTCCACAACTTAGCTTATCTATGGATGAATTTCACTACTCCTCCCAATATTCCAAGTCAAAAGAATCTATCACGCACTCCTTTTGGAAAATATGCACTCTCTGCATGAAAAGCTCCAAGTTACCTCTCTTGGACTTTCTTCTCCCCAACACTTTGAACTTCCTAGAAATATTTCTCGATACTTAGCCAAGTATCGAATCTGCACATGTTTGCGACAAGATTCCTTCAATATTTACTCTTGAAGGACGAATGTGCACTCCTTGCAATAGTCCTACCATGCCCTATTGTTCCCCTTGAACAGTATTAATCTAAGTGAATTTCAGTCTACACACACCTTCAAGTTATCTCTCCTGAACTTTTTGAGTCAAAGCAGACTCTATCATGAACACCTTGTGTACACTATGCACTCTTTGTAGACATAAGTTTCATGTTATGTCTTATGAGATTATGATTCGAAACAGACTCTATCATGCACACCTTACAGACACTATGCACTCTTGTACTTACTCGTAGAAGAGAAACAATTGAAACTTATCTAAATATTTACAGATTCATACATTCAACCATGTAAAGGCATTCATGAACACAAGAATGAGTGAATAATAGAGAATTACAAGTGAACAAAAATCCTACTATTCATTCATTCAGATAGACACAATAACTGCAACACTAGACATTTGGAACAATGTTTCTCTGTTATATTCATTCAATTGAAAATATACATGTGTTCATACACTCTGATAAGATTCAACAACTTCTATCACATATACAACTACTTCAACTACAATAATAATTTTAGCAACAACTCTCAACAACCTCATTTGGGCAACAATACATTTATTTATACAAGATGAGATCATATAGATTTCTCTCCAAGATACCTCATTGCTATCCTATCGAAATAATTTTTTCAACTACTTAAGATTTATTACAATAAATATTTGTGATAGACAAATAAGATCAAACACATCGAATCTGTACTGCACACAGTTTCATTAAAATAAAATACATCCTCCAATGATCTCATGCGATCATCCATCTCCAAAACATTAAAGATGTTCATAAATTTCAATCCCTTCAGAACATTTGTGTGATATGCCTCCTTTAATTAAAAATTATTTCTTCAAAATGCATGCTAGTGCACTTAGCTGTCTTCCACTCATGCTTTGTTGGTTATGCTCTTGCATCATACTCCCCTGGATAAAAATTCATGGACTCCTATCCATGAGCTACTGCATTGACCTTCCATGCTTATGAATATCCTCTTCGTTTACCCAAATGGAATCTTCTATTGGTCATCATTTCCATTTTACCAGATACTCAAAATATGTCTTCCTTCAGGTCTTCTTACCAATTTTCCGATCTACAATATTCTCCATCTGTGACTTTTCTCCTACAGGCTTCTGCTCTTTCCATTGAATCTCTTTCCGATCTTCTGATCCTCTGGTTCCATCTTCCCTGTAAGGATACATGTCTGCAATGTTGAATATGGGCGATATACCCATATATTATGGCAACTCTATCTCATAAGCATTCTCAGCAAATTTTCTTAGGATCTTGCATGGTCCCCTCTTCTTCAACTTTAGTTTTCTATATGTTCCTCTTGGGAACCTCTCCTTCCTGAGATGTGCTAGGAATTTATATGCCACTTCAAATTGAAGTTTCCTCCTTTGTTTATCATCTTTACGTTTATATTCATTGTTTCTCCTCTGCAACTTCTCTTTGATATGATTATGAATCTCACGAAGTCTTCTGATCCAATGCTTATGAATTCACTCTACTCCAAATGTCTTAAATTCGATACTCCTCTTGGACTCATTCCATACACTCTCTAAAATAGACTCTTTCTAGTACTTTTGTTTATTGAGTCATTGTATTCAAACTCTTCTTGTGATATAATCCAATCCCACTGAATATAATGTTCAGTGACCAAACTTTCTGACAAATCTCCTAAACTATGATTAACCACCTCAGTATGTCCATTTGTTTGAGGGTGATATGCAAAACTAAAGGATATTTATGTTCCCAGTTTCTTTCATAATGTCCTCCAGAATTGACCAAAAAATTTAGTATCTCTGTCTGAGAGAATACTCTTGGGAAATCCATGAAGTCTCACAACTTCCTTGAAAAACAAGTTTGCAACGTGCATTGCATCACATGTCTTTTGGTATGGGATAAAGTGTGCCATCTTTGAAAATATTTCAACTACCACAAATATGGAATCACTTCCTCTTTTCATTTTTGGCAATACCAACACAAATTCCATTCTTATTGCATCCCAAGGCCTCTCTGGAATAGGTAATGGCTGATACAACTCAGTATTATGTCTCTTTCCATTGGCATATTAGAAAATATTACATATTTCACAAAATTCTTCACCTCTGCCCTCATACCTCGTGTTGTCCCTTGACCAAGTTTTGGGAGATTCTTGGTCAGGTTGACCTATTTTGGGACTTTGATAGCCTATCGAAGGAGGAGCACAAGATGAAGTGTAGATCATGAGATATTGGCCCCTTTTTGGGTCTTTTTTGGGTCCTTTTTGGGTTTATGGGAATATGTAATGGTAATGGGATGTCGGCCCATGGGTTTACCCATGGTTAGGCCTATTTTGTAATATATAAATAGATTCTTAGGCTAGATAGAAGTGGTGGTGAATATATGTGGTGTATGAAAGATAGTTAAGTGCTACGTTCAAGTATGGTTTGTATATGCTCTGTGCATACTGTGAGAGACTTGAAGAGCTAGGTGCAAGGTATTGTAACAGGCTGTGAAGTTCTTTGTGTTGTAACGCAAGGAAGGAGGATCTAGTGAGGTGCGCAAATCTCCTGTCCTAGGCGAAGTAGGGTTTTGAGGTTCTGTGCTTGTAACCAATTGACTAAAGACAATTAAGAAGAAGAGTTGGTGGGCATAGCCCCAAGGTGGGGGTGAACCACATAAACATTATGTTGTTACACTTTGCGCTTGTCTTGATGTGTTTATAACTTCTCTTGCTAAGTTGTTTGATATAGATAGATAGATATTCTTATGCTTTGTGCTATGAATGTTAGATATGAATTCTATGAATGTGATTAGTGCTTGCTTCTACTAGATATGATCCATTTGTTTGTGATAAGTGCTTAATTACATTAGATTAGTGTGAATGCTGCGAAGATCTGTTTTATCAGTGAAGTAGATATTGATTGCATATTGAGGATCTAATGATGCTAAGTGATCTATTAAGTATCATAATCATATATCTGTGTCCCAGCTAAGGTTGCAGACACCTGAGTCTCACAACCACCCCCACCTCTACCTCAGGTGAGACTTTATCTGCTTCGTAGGTGTTTCCAAAAGGACTGGTAGTTAGGGTTTTGTTGGTGCATTGTTGTAGCATTGAACCCTAGGTCTTCCCTTATGCCAACAAATGGTTCTGTTGATGGGACTAAAACTGTGATTGTTGGGAATTGAGAAAGAAGAAGCTTTGTGCAAAGATTCGTCCTGAAGTTGTAAAAGATCTGTGCATAGATATGTCGCTCTAGTGCGCAGTATTTTACTTGATTTATAAAGCTCTGTGCTAAAAGAAAGAAGCCTGGTCTAAAGAAAAGAAGTCGGATCTGAAGGAGAGAAGTAAGATCTGAAAGCTTTGTGCTCTATGAAAGGTAAAAGTGATAATTTCTGATTAAAAGAGGTAAGATTTGCAAGCTCCGTGCTCTGATAAAGTTAATAATAGTGAAAATTTTTAGATCTAGAAGCTTTGTGCTCTATAGAAGTAAGATAAGTGGAAATTTTTGTTTCTAGAGTATGGATCTAGGTATGTTTAATAGAGTCTGTCCTAGTTCGAAAACTAGGGTATTGATAGATGAAGGAATATTTGATATTAATAGATCTGATAAGAATAGTGAAAGATATGTTATACCTATGCATAGAAAGAATGTTTGGACTAACAAATGATGCGGGATCCTAGAAAGAATTTGTTGCAGGTTAGTTCCTATGCTCCTAGCGTGCAGTACAGGAGAAGCTGGGGATCATTTAAAAGAAAGAGAGGATTAGCCCTCTGTTACAACTAAAGAAGACCAGGACATCTTGCTAAGGAATTCCCTAGAAGAAGACCTAGCTGTCTTAGTTGCAAAGTTATGGACCATGAAGTGTTGGATTTCCCTAGAATGATTGCTAAAGTTCAAAGAATGAATCTGAATCAGGAAAACCCTAAGGCAGATCTAGAGACTATCACATAATCCCAGAAATAATTAGAGAAAGTATTGCTACAGATGAAAGAAAACCTGAATGACCACTGACATATCAGGTTATTAGAGACCTTCAAAGAACAAGAATGCATCGAAGAAAGAATACGAGACTTCTAAATTGACTGTGTTTTGGATGAAGAGACACACGTGAATATCATGAGAGAGAGAACTTGGGAAACTATAGGGAGGCTTGTTATAATTCCTTCATTAGAAGGAATAGGGTTATTTAGAGGAAAGATGATAAACCTATGTGGAAGGCTCACTAAGATACCTATGAGTGCAAATGGAACTTTGACAGAAGAAGATTTTAAGATTATTAAATTTATTGAGGACAACACCCCATTTAACATGTTAATAGGAAAACCTTGGATTGACAGAGATCAAGTCAGATGAAAGGAAGAAGAAGAATTCTTAGAGAAAAAGAAGCAAGAGTTAAAAGATTTCATGACCAGAAGGATCACACACTTGATTGAGGAACAAGAGAACAGATCGAAGCTCTTTAACACTCGAGACCTAGATGTCAAAGATGTAAGAACATTAGAAGACCCACATGAGACTGAAGTACCTATCCCAGATAAAGACGAGGTATTACCCCTAAGTCCTAGGAAAGAATCTCAAAAACACGCAGTAACTATGTCAAATGAAGATAAGAATCAGAATGGAAAATACATATCGAGGCAAAGGTCACTGGAAAGAAGGCTAGAAAGCTAAGTAAGAATAGGGCTAAGATTAAAAAGTTACAGAAAGTTCCAAAGGGAACTTTGCAGGATGGAAATTTGCAAAATTGGAGCTTCACTAGGATATCAAAATAGTGACACATGGCAGTTCACCATGGTGAAGAAATATAACTGTTGGGGACATTATAACTGTTCAAGTGTCACCCCGAACAGGTGGAAAGGAATTTAAGCCTTGACACCAAACCGTTGGACTGTGCCATAACAGACTGGACATAGTTAATGAAAGCTTCATACCTGTTGCAAGAGACCCATTGTCGAGTTACCTATTTATCCCATCGCACCACACACCAAGAACACTTTTTCTAAGAAAGATTTTGAGCCCGCAAACTAAGTGAATTGCATACAATGATCATTGCGCTCTTTTTGTTTATTCTAAGTGCAATGTCTAAGTTAATTTGACCCCGACCTAATTAATCTTGAGCACGTATGTCTGAGGAACTCAACGCAGTCAAAGAATCAATGACAGAAGTACTCCTTGACTTGATGACTGAAAGAGTCATGTTGGAGAGAGGATTTTCCATAGGTGTACAAACATCATCCATGAGAGGGCTTCCAACCTCTCTGTCAATTTCTCGATCCGAACCATCCCGACCATCAGATGAGAAGCGAACTAAGCACAGGGATGATCTCACAAATGATAAATTGATTCCAAGAATATTACCTACCTATATACCTTCTTTGAGTGGTGTTGTAAACCGTGACAGCATACCTAGATATTTTGGGTACGCCTTGGTCACTCTGTACCTCCTGAAGGGAATACGCGCAGTTCCCATAGACCAAGAAAAGATCGAAGCATTGAAGTTTATCGACTTCAACCTCGGTGATAGAAAAGTTTACAACATGCTCGCCCCACATAAGTACCTGACTAGAACAAAGGAAAATAATTCTAAGATCGTCCCTCAGTCATGGACCCATAACCTCACGTAGTCCACCCTGCTAAACGTTATGAAGATTCAACACTTCGGACGACACCAGGAGTTGAATGCATGTGCCAAATTTCTATTGAATTATTACCATGGAGGTTATATATGGTTAAACTATCACATAACAGTGGATTCAATGTTGATAAATCAGATAACTGGGCTTAGTATGCAAGGACCTGACCCATAGGATTTCTACCCTAAAAAATCCATTGACCGTTCTTTCGCACAAAGGATCAAGGAAACTTACAGTGATGTTGAGAAGGGAATGTGAGGCTACAAGGTAGCTTCTATCTAGAGTGGTGTAGTGTGCCTCACATATTAATTGATCGCAGGAAAGTTAATACGAAAGAACCGACCCACCGAAGTCATTGGTTTTGTAGTCAACCTCGCAGGGAAGTGCGCGGAGAGCCTACAAATGAATTGGGCAAAGTACCTGGTGAACCAATTAGAACTTGACTGTAAAGAAGCCCAGGATCAAGGGTACAAATTTCACTTCAGCTGGCTATTGATCCTAATCACTTTCATTTCCTGGGAGATGCCAGAAGGTGGGACCTTCCTCAACATCAATCCCTTTGAACCATTGGCTGCGAAGTTTAGCACATTGTGGTATTCAAGCGAAATGAATAAAAAGTGGTAGTCCAATGTTGTATTTCATTCATATTACAACCAGTTGAAGGTATCCATACAATCCACACCTCACATAACTCCGAATACTTTACACAAGTTCTGACCTTTGATGAAATTCATCGCGGACTGCCATTTCATTTATATCACAGCATGCGCTGACGAGCACACGAAACAAATTTAGTCCTACTACAAGCTAACAAAGGAGGACTTGGAGGAGATCACCAAGGATTGGTCAGTGGACATCCTCACTCCAGCAGACCCTATGGAGATATCCGATATAGACAGTCCAGAAACTGCATCGGATACACTCGGACCTAGCAGGATAAGAAAGACTGAAGAGGTCAAGGATTTAGATAGTGAATCCATGAAGATTGCTTTCATTTCACCAGAGAAAGGAGGTGATGGCAGAGAGATAAATGGCACAGAAGTTGAATAGAAGAAAGGATAGGTTACACCACCTAAATATGAGGAGGACCCCTCGACGAAAATGAAGGTTTCCCCCCTGAATCCTTCTTCCCGAAAGAAGTCGAAAGCTTCTATGACCAAAATGAAGACTATCCTCACCTGAGATGACTTTGATTTCATTATAGCAGCCCTGAATGATGCTTCGATGGAGATAGTAGAGAAACAAGAGGCTAAGTAGGAAGTTATGTAAAATAGAATTGAGATTGATCTCCAAGGAGTAAAACAAGCACTACAGTCTATCTGCATAGTCTCCACTACGCCTCTATCGTTAGGAACACCAAAATTGGGAGATGAGCCAGATCAACTCCATCGAATAGTTGATATAGTCGAAGCTCACCTCTGATGAGCATAAGAGGAAACAACAAAAGCCATAAATGATTTGACACAAGTACAGGGATTACTTGCCGAACAATGCAGTGCTATAGAACGAGAAAAAATTGCTTGCCAAGCAAAGTGGGATGAAGAAAAAGAACAGCTAAAGAAAGGCAAGGAACAGGTGCTAGTAGAGCAACTTGTAGTAAAGGAAGCGGTCAATAGATCACTTCTCTCTGTGATAGTCGTAAAAGTATGGGTAGAGGATCAAGTCATGAAAAAAGTAGATCAACTAGTAGAAGCCATCCAATAGCTCCAGTAGCACATAGCATATTTAGAGCTACGAACTATGCCTGAGACCCCACAGGATGTAAGAGACCAAAGGGAAGAAACCACCAGGAGTGCAATTGAGAGACTGAAGGCTCTTGCCAGGGAATGTGAGTAGTTGATTAACTACAGTGCCCATACATATGATAACCTCATCGATAATTTGGAATTGCAGGCACTGAAGGCATAGCTCAAGGAAGTGAAGCAACACACAGACAGACTATAGGTGCAGCTGAAGGCCCTGTCAGTTGCAGACAAAATGAAGAGATTTCAAGAGCAATGCACCATCCAGCAGTAGATCCATATGATCCAGAGAAAAGTTATGGAAGTAACTCAATGACTCCAACTTGTGCAGGATAAGGCCTATCAGTTGTTTACAAAGGTTGAAAGCTGAGGAGCAGAGCTAGAATAGGTTGTCACCACAACAAAACAACACCTAGAAGGGTGAGTTAATGACACAGTAATCCAAGAGTTCACTGAGCAAGAGGTTGTAGCACAGTAGCAGGTCAAAGCAACTTGAGCCAAGCTCAAGTCATTCGAGGTAGAACTGATCTGACTAGAGTGACTCAGGACGAGTCACAGGTGAGCATTGGGGGCCTATTTTACCTTGAACAAGTTTTGGGAGATTCTTGGTCAGGTTAACCTATTTTGGGACTTCGACAGCTTGTCGAAGGAGGATCACAAGACGAAGTGGATATCACGGGATCTTAGCCCCTTTTTGTGTCCTTTTTGGGTTTTTGGGAATATGTAATGGGAATGGGATGTCGGCCCACGGGTTTACCCATGGTTAGGC
>JASDQU010947488.1:3206-18036 GCA_032191745.1 Picea mariana
TATTTCATGGCACATTTTTTTGAATTTCATTGTTTGTTTATTTGATGTTGATGAATGTATGGTACTTAACTAGATTTCAGTAAACATGTGGCTATTTTTTTCTAGTTACAATCATGTGGAATGAATGGCATATAAACCATTGATATTATCAATCCTTCATTCTCTCTTATTATATCACTCAAACCACTCTAATAAATATCTTCAATCTTGTAAAATTCAATGTTAAATGTATAAAACTTATGTATATGCACATGCCCAAATTATTAAATTCATATGATACAAATGAAACATAGATATAAGTGATACCTACTGCAAGGGTTATGGGAGAATTTGATTAACTTGTAAAGATTTCAAAGAAAATTTTAAGGGATAAAATTTTCCATTTGGCTATTTTTCGACTTAATGAATTAAAGAAAAAACACTATTTTCCAATTTCCATTTTCTCCCAAAGTGTTAATGCTAAAAAACCATTTCAACCATAATGTACTAATGGAAACCTATATGGACGAATTTTCATCTTATTATGGTCATAATAATGTTGAAAAATACATCCAAACAACTTTATTATAAATTATATAAGAAAATGATATATTTTTTCTTTTGCAATTTTCCTCTTAATCATGTCATTTTTCAAAACCACACTACATTGGGTCTTGTGACACCTAATTGACCTTGTCTTGTGTTTCCTTTCCTTTTCCTGTGTTGGATTTACATGACTTGACTTACCTTTCCATATCTTTCCTTGTCTTTCCATGCCTTGTCATGTCTTTAATTTCCATTTCTTATCATGCCTTTCCTTTCATTTCCTTGCCTTGCCTTTTTCCCCTTCCCTTTCCTTTCCTTCCATGTCTTTCCATGCCTTTCTTTGTCAGGCGTTGTCTTTCCATGTCTTTCCTTACCTTTCCTTATCTTTCCATGCCTTGATTTGCCTTGCCTTGTGTTACGTTGTATTTCCATACCTTGTCTTGTCATGCCTTGTCTTGTCTTGTCTTTCACTCCCATGTATTGCCATGGCTTGCCTTGTATTGTTCCTTTCCATGTCTTCCTTTTCCATGTATTTTCTTACATTTACTTGTGTCGCCTTGCCTTACCCTTTCCATGCTTTTCCTTTCCTTTCCATGTATAGCCTTGCATTGGATTTCATTGCCTTGAATTTCCATGTCATTCCTTGCCTTGACATGCCTTGAATTTCCTTTCCATGCCTTGTATTGCCTTTACTTTCCTTTCCATACCTAGAATTATACCTCTCCTTAACATGCCTTTAATTTCCATGCCTTTCCATGTATAGCCTTGCATATCCTTTCCTTTCCTTGAATTTACATGCCATGTCTTTCCTTGACTTGCCTTGCCTTTCCTTGCCTTGTATTTCCTTACCTTTTGTTTACTTTCCTTACCTTGCCATACCTTGCCTTATGTTTCCTTATTTTTCCATGCCTTGTCTTGTAATGTCTTGTCTTGCCTTGTCTTGTCATGCATTTCCTTTCCATTTATATTCTTTCCTTTCCCTACATTGCCTTGCCTTGACTTTCCATGCCATGCCTTTCCTTGCATTAAACTGACATTTGACAATGTAGAATCTAGTGTCCATAGTTAAATATGTTTTATATGTTTTGTAATAAAGTCCATCCTCTTGATTTTGGGACTRGAGMATTTATGTAAAAACTTACTAAATACAAAGAAATATGTCTACCATATGAATCAAAATTGAACTTGCTTCTGAAATAATTGTGGAATAAGGTTTGTTCATAACATTACATATAAACATGTTATCCTTAGTTTTCAATATATTGTTTAATTGCTTATTAAAAGGCTCTGGACATGTGATGTATTCATTAAGACTAATAGTTAATAGAAATAATGTGGTGCTAATGGGGAGTTCCAAATATTACTAGGGATACACGAAAAATACATAGTGATAGGTGGGATCATTTCATTTATCACATTCATAGATTCACATATCGAGATGTGGGTCAAGATATCTTTGGAAATCCTTTTCTATTTTAGTGGTAACTTAGAAATGTGGCCCTTTATCTACTTGTGTAAATTATGCATTAGGTCCTATGGAAATTTGTAGCTCAATTTTAAACTTCAAAGTTTTCAAATGCTTTATGGATTCTAACAGACAAATGTGTTTTTTTCAACACATTAATGGAAATTATATTCAATGAATGGCAAGATACTATGTTGCAGATGATCTCCATTCTTGGTAATAATGCCTTGATTAGTGGTACTTGATATGTTTCAATCACATTAAGTTAACATTTGAAAAGAAAATATCATTAGAGGCTAATATTGAGCTGTAAATTGAAAAGTTTGGTCTTTTATGATTTGAAGGGACATACATGTCATAAAGTAGTTCTCTCTTATTTTATTTATATGGTGATTTTTGGGTTCATGTTTTGATTATTTTATTTCGATGGCCAATTTGTTTTTGCATCGATATTACATATGATATGCTTCATATTAGCCATTTTGAAGGATTCTCAAAGGTTTATATATCAATTCACCATGAATTCACACCAATTATGTATAATTGGTGTTTTTGCGATGGTTTTGTGATCGATTTAGCTTAGTTTGATGTTTATGAAGATCTAATGTATGGTTTGCTTGCAAAAGGGAAAAATCACGGTCCGATCCTCCATATGGTACCTCGTCCGACACTCTGTTTAGTAATTGTTCTGACACCCGATCCGACACTCCATCCGACACGTGATCTGGCACTCAGCGCACATTGGATTTGGTAGTTGGTACATTGGTGACCTTTTGTGGACGAATTGGGGCTTTGGGTTTTGTGCCCCCTCATGGCCTCCATCTACAAAGCTCAACACACCTTAGATTGGGCAGTTGTGGTGATCATTGGGTGGCTCACGAAATTACTAGAAGATGATGCTATTAGAACTCATTTAATGAGTTAACTGTTTTTAGAAGAGGTCGACCCTTCCAGTGGTCAACCTCTCAATCCGTAATCATCTATAAATACCACTACCTGTGGCACAAATGAAGAGGATAATTTTATTGTTTAATACAAAAATTATCTTCAATTTTGTTCCATACTCTCTTTTCATGATTAATGGCAATATTGCGTTGATTTAGCACCTGCGTTTCCTATTGAGAGTGTATCCACGACCTACTGGGGGGCCCACTAGTGGTATGGGTGACTGTGTATATCAGTATATATTTTTTGTTCATCTTTTTGTTTATTTAGAATTCACAATTTTTTCTTTACTGCATGTATTTCTCAATTTTAATTATCGTGTGTATATGTCAATTATAAGTTGTTAATCCAATTCATTTTCCTTAATTGAAGATTGCTTGATTAAACTATGTATATCATAGAAGGAATTCCATGATTATTTTTTGTTTGCAGTTTGTAGGAGCTGATTAATTATAGTGTTGTGTCTTTTTCCTTCTTACCTACAAGTTACCCTGCAAGATACTAGCTTAGATAGGTTTATTGAATTCTTAATTAAATTACTTTAGTTTAGATTGGTTCCTTTGACAAAGCATTAGTTTAAGATTGGTTTATTTGTAAGATTTGACAGATTAGTTGTTTTAAGATTTGATAGTTCTAACTTAGATAGGTTTAATTGCCATTTCAATTATTGTTTGCAGGTCTATTTTGTTTATTGATTTTTCTTTAGCATAATAGGATAGCGATAGATTTTGAATTATGATTTTTTATAACATTTTGGTTAATTTGGAAGTATGATTTTTAATGATAGATTAGTTCATTTTAGATTATGGAATCCTTGTTATGAATTTAAAATTGTAATTTCTAGTTGGCATTAATCAAGTATTAAAAGTTTGCACAAAGTGAATTTGAATTAATATTTTCAATTATGAAGTTATGAGTTTATAGATTTGCTTGAGTTAGTAATTTTACATAGAGTGATTTTGACAGTTGATGATTGATGTATAAAGTTTAGAGATCACATGGATTTCAGAAATACTTAGTGTTGCTTCTATGATGGCAAAACTTTCCTTAGATTGCCTTATCCATACTTTCCATTTCTTTGTAGAAGTCAACATTGAATTAATTCCTCTTGAATTGTCACTAATATTCAGATGTCATCGTGATGTTATTCGACACTGAAGACACAATCATCAACTTTGAATACTTTATTTCTTTTTACTGCAAGCTAGAAATAGTTTTGATCAATTAGAATTTAAATACAGTCATAACATTTTTACTTGTGATTAAGTACATTAAAGTTTATTCTTTGCAAAATAGAAATAGTTATGTGTTCTTTTTAAGAATAGAGTTCACTTGTCAAGATAGTTTTGACAGATTAATTGCTTACTTTCTTACTTACTTGTTCACTCAGAGATAGATAGATTAAATAATCCAGAAATAACTTACTTGTTGTTTTCTTATTTATAGAGAGATTGAATAGATTAAATAGCTTTGAAATAGATTTCTTGTTATTTCCTTATTTAAAGATAGATTAAATAGTTCATAGTTCTAGAATTGCTTAAATCTCTTCATTATTTGAGTTTATTGGCATTAGATTAGGCGAGACTATGCTAGATTAGAGCTCTAGACCTACATATACAGTGTTGGCACCTTGAATCCTATGAGCCCCAGGTTGACAATTTAATGTCAAATTAGATAGCATATATTTTACTCGACATTTTTGGCGCCATTGTCGGGGAGGTGCTAAAGATATTAGAGCATAAGTAGGTAGGTTTCCTTTAATTGCACAACAAGGGGGAGGAGAAAATTTAAGATGAGAAGTAAGAACCTGCGCATCCATTTTAATGGGTCTCTCCAAATCCTCGTTGTTCCCTTTCCACAAGAGTGTTTACTTTTTCTGAAAGTTTGTTTATTTTTCTTAGTATGTTTACTTTCTTGCAATTTACTTTCCTGCAATTTAATTTTATGCCAGTGTGTTTTTCTTTAATGCAGGAATGAGTGTGATTTTGATTTCTTTACTGCAAGTGTGTTTTATTTCATACAAATGTGTGTTTGAATTGTGCAAATATGTTTTTGTGGTAAGTAGTCTTGATCAGAATCACAAAAAACACATATAAAATTTTGGGTGTTTTAAGAACCCCAGAGACTGATCTTTGTGTGAACCAGGTTTTCTCAAGCAACAAGATGAACTCAGAAGCAACCATTAGCTTGAAGGAAGTTTCTCAAATCCTGGCAGCAACCAAAAGGTTATCTACCTCTCCGAAAATATTAGAAGAATCAAATCCCTACGAGCTACGAAATGATTTTCCTTGCCAAAATGCGAAGGAAGATGAAAAATTATAGACTACATCCGGTGGAGAGAAATCACTAAGACCTGAGATTGAGGAGTTCTCAACATCCATCTCAACATATCCTTTATGTACTTCAGAAGTCAATCATCCAAAGAAGAGGATCTTTATAGCATGATGAAGGAGACCATAGGAATTACCGTTGATGAACATCAAGATTACATTGAAATTTGGTTTCAAGAGATCATTAGGCCACAATACTATTCTCTTCTTCAAAACCTTTTGATGCCAAAACAAGTAGGTTGGTTGGTTCTTCATATCCAGGTAATCACTGCGGTAACTTTTTCATATGTGGATATGAGTATGTATATTATTTTCCTTTGCACCTGGTTACATTGGAAAAGTTCTTACACTTGAATAAAGATTTTCCTTTCTTTTTAGGTAGGGTAGGATAATAAATAAAAGCTGCAGTTTTTAGTTTAGCTTAAAGTCTAATGCATCCTCATTTTACATTTTCTTTTTAATAAATGAACTACGAGATACATGTGCATGTGACTTGATATCATTGATCTCATCAGTTTTTGATATTTTAGAGTGTGGTTTTTGACAAACAGTTTTAGAAACGTTTTGCAGGTATTCATCTAAAACAAGTGGACAACTCCAAGGATACAAAAAGGGAAGTATTTTACTTCGGAAAAAGGATATTTCTATATTTGAACTCCGTTGTGTGCTTAAGCATCAATTGAATAATGACTTTTTATTATCTTAGATATTGCTTGCTCTGAATTAGCCATATTTTTGCAAGATTTATATCTTCCCTTCTCTCAAGGCATACTTAATGGTAGTTTCTCTTAACCTCCACCACTATAGGATATAAGGAAGTGACACCTTGTCTTATCAAACCTATAGGTTACTTACACAATTTCCCCAAGAACCCTGAGTAGGTGAGCAAAGTATCTTTATGAAAGAGTAGCAATAAGGTATGATTAGTGATTATCCGTGGAAACATCACTATAGGTTTAAAAAAGAAGAATAAAGTGAGTCAAGCTTGAACATACCTTTATGTTCTTTTCCAATCGTACCATCCACTACACACTAAAAATGCTTGATTATTCCATATATTTAGATAGGATACGTCCACTTAAGTACCCCCTACATCAGGACGATCTATAAGGAATACATAAAGAAGAGTCATCCTCTAACATAAATACCATCCCAGTCTTAAATAGTAATATTTCATAGTTGTGTCCCCATATTCTTGCAAAAATCAATCTTTATATAGAAATATTAAAAGATGGTGGACCAGTCTCTGCTATAAAAGGGTGTAAGAAACTAACCCACCAGGATACTGAACAGGTCTGTTGGCAGTGGGTACTAGCCTATGGTATGACTAGGTAAACATGTTGGACTACTAAATAGGCTTGTAGCAGTGGGGAATTCTACCTAGGAAGGGTGATGATCTGACAAACAATAAATAAAATTCCTAAATATTTAAACTTATATTGATGTATGACATTACTTTTAGACAAATATGAAAAGAAGTATGCATGGTTAAGCAAAGGTCAATGAACTCCATAAATATGCCATTGGAACTAGCTTTAAGACTATCCCAAGACTCTCTCGCCTACCTCTTCTTAACTATATGTAGGATGTTATGTCCTATAGGTGGGGCCATACTTTAACCATCTCATCACACTAATGTGTGAAATTTATCTCTACAATTGGCTAGCTATAAATCTTAGACTATTGGGAGAATTGATTGGTTCCCTATATTTTTTATTGTGAGGTATCACAATACTTAGGAGTGGGGGAGGGGTTTCTTGAGCTGAAAAATGATAAACATTGCCCATCTATATTATAATCCATGAGAAAAGGAAGTAGAATCTTTGTAAAAATTATGTTATATTGTTTTCACAATATTCTAGGTTATTTTATCAACAAATGTTTTTATTAAAATGCTAGATTCTATATTGTTTACATCACTGTGTGTTATAAGCCTAATTTACATTTTTTTAATGAAAGGCTACTTAATTGGTTCTTTGTGTCAATGACAGATTGTTAAATGCTCACTACAGATTTGTGTTGCATGCCTATGAACATAGGAACAAGTTATTTAACAAGAGGAACAAGTTATTTTATAATGTTACAAGAACGATGAGAAGGAAATTAACAATGGATTATTCTATTCACACTTATCTTGTCCATGCTCCTATTCACCATGACTATCAGAAATTTCCCAAGCTTAGTTCTATGGGTGAACGTCCATTATAATGGGGATATTTTCCACTGGCACAGGAGTACCATATGAAGTGCCACATGGAGTGCCATTTGGAAGAATGGATGGAGTGCCATTTGGATGACCGGATGAAGTGCCATATGGAGGATCATATGAGGTATGCATATACTATAAATGACCACGATTGCATGAAAAAATGATCGTTCGAATCAATACACCTATTGCACTAGTAAGTTAAGATGAATTGAATGGTATTTTGTTAAAATTCATGTTGATAATTAAATTAAAAAAATTTAATGCATTTTTATAATCAAATGTACAAGTCGAAGACTTGGACATTGATATAATTATCACATAATTTCATTTTCCTCCAAAGTACACCATTCAAAATTCAAATGATGTGCAATCATACTCACACATGGAGATTGTGTGTGATGAATTCACTCACGAATTCAACCGTTTCCACCTCAATTGCATTAAAAAACAGATGTTTTACCCCAATTGTCATTCCATTCATCCCCTTCTTTTTGTGTCATGCTCACCCTCTACCCAATTCCTTTCTGCTTCTTGTCCTTCAAACTATAACCATGCATAAACACTATGAACCTTCCTCCTATGTCGAGCTTCTGGCCATTCCCGAATTCACAGAGTGTAGAGAGATTTTCCTTCGCGCAAGGTGGGGATCATTCTTGGCTAGTCTGCAGGGCCACAATGATGGTGTCTCATTACAATTCACTCTTGGGTTTGATGGGAGGATTTCTCATGTAGGTTCTTTGGCCTTCTTGGTATCTAAATAACCAATTTCCTCAGCCACAAAATTTCCATGGGTTGGGGATCGATGATTCAAACACCATCAATTGCCACGTCCAAGCTATAACATAGTATTTAAGCCTGAATTTCAGAACATTTCTGGAGCCATAATATGTTGTTGTTAGAAATCATTTAATGAGTTTGCTGTTTTTAGAGGAGGTCAACCCTTCCAATGGTCGACCTCTCAAGATTCTATAAATACCACTACCCGTGAGACAACTGAAAAGGATAATTTTATTGTTTAATACAAACATTATCTTCAATTTTGTTCCATACTATGTTTTCATGATTAACGACAGTATTGCATTGATTTAGCACCTTCATTTCCTATTGAGAGTGTAGTCACGACCTGCTGGGGGGGCCACCAGTGGTATAGGTGACTGTGTATATCAATATATATTTTGTGTTCATCTTGTTTCTTGTTTAGAATTTGCAATTGTTTCTTTACTTCATGTATTTCTCAATTTTAATTGATGTGTGTATATGTCAATTATAAGTTGTTAATCCAATTTGTTTTCCTTAATTGTAGATTGTTTGATTGAACTATGTATATCATAGAAGGACATCCATGGTTATGTGTTGTTTGGAGGTTGTAGGAGCTGGTTAATTGTAGTGTTGTGTCTTTTTCCTTCTTAGCTACAAGTTACCCTACAGGATACTAACTTAGATAGGTTTATTGAACTCTTGATTAACTTACTTTAGTTTAGATTGGTTCCTTTGACAGAGAATTATTTTAGACAGAGCATTATCTTAAGATTGGTTTATTTGTAAGCTTTGATAGATTAGTTGTTTTAAGATTTGATAGTTCTAACTTAGATAGGTTTAATTTCCATTTCAATTATTCTCTGTAGGTATATTTTGTTTATTGATTTTTCTTCAGCATAATAGGATAGAGATAGATTTTGAATTATGATTTTTAATAGCATTTTGGTTAATTTGGAAGTATGATTTTTAATGATAGATTAGTCTAATTTGGATTATGGAATCTCCATTATGAATTTAAAATTGTAATTTCTAGTTGGCATTAATCAAGAATTAGAAGTTTGCACAGAGTGAATTTCAATTAGGATTTTCAATTATGAATTTATGAGTTTATAGATTTTCTTGAGTTAGTAATTTTAAATAGAGTGCTTTTAACAGTTGATGTTTGATGTATAAAGTTTAGAGATCACATGGATTTCATAAATACTTAGTGTTTCTTCTATGATGGAAAAACTTTCCTTATATTGCCTTATCCATACTTTCCATTTCTATGTAGAAGTCAACATTGAATTAATTCCTCTTGAATTGTCACTAATAGTAAGATGTCATCTTGATTTTATTCGACACCGAAGACACAATAATCACCTTTGAATACTCTATTTCTTTTTACTACAAGATAGAAACAGTTTTGATCAATTAGAATTTAAATAAAATCATAATACTTTTACTTGTCATTAAGTAGATTGAAGTTTATTCTTCGCAAAATAGAAATAGTTATGAGTTTTTTTTAAGAATAGAGTTCACTTGTCAAGATAGTTTTGATAGAGTAATTGCTTACTTGCTTACTTACTTGTTCACTCATAGATATATAGATTAAATAATCCAAAAATAGTTTACTTGTTGTTTTCTTATTTAAAGAGAGATTGAATAGATTAAATATCTTTGAAATAGATTTCTTGTTATTTGCTTATTTAGAGATAGATTAAATAGTTCATAGTTCTAGAATTTCTTAAAGCTCTTCATTATTTAAGTTTATTGGAATTAGATTAGGCGAGGCTAGGCTAGATTAGAGCTCTAGATATGCATATACAGTGATGGCACCTCTAAGCCTACAAGCCCTGGGTTGAAAATTTAATGTCAAATTAGAAAGCATATATTTTACTTGACAATGCTCTATATTTCAATTATTTAGAGCTTATGAATCGAGAGTGTATTTTCTTTTAAGGTTGAGGCTTAATTTTAGAATGTCTAACATTGGACTTTATCTTTATGTGTATAATGATGGGATTTATATCATGACAAGGATGTTGATTTGAATTATATGGTAAAGTAAAGAGGTACCTAAGCATAACTTAGGTGCAACAAAACAAATGAAGTGATGTGCACCATAGAATATATCAAAGCTTCAAAGGTATGTACGACTGTCCATTTATGAGTTTGGAGGGCATCATTTCCAATCACCCACGTTGAAGTTTGACAAAACAAAAAATTCATAGTTTCGGTCACCCTGATGTGTTTCACGTTTTATAAGCTTTGGGTCAATTTGAATATTCCAAAAACTCTTTGAGGCATTGTGGAACCATGAGGAGAAGCATTATTTTCTCCAAAATTACATCAAAATCAATCATAAAAAAATGGTGCATTCAAAATTTTTATCTTATTAATAATTTTTTTTCTCTAGTAAATGTGAATTTGGATAAATTTTATCTCATATGCTTTTAATTTGATAACCCTAATAGAACGTTGATACAAACTATATATTTTATTTATAATAAAATGACAAGCCACATTCAATGTCGTTTAGTCTTACTTGTAATTCATTTCTTGCTCTACACTCGTTGAATCCTTTGTCCTTCATCTTTGCATAGAAAAATGTGGCATTGCATTTCCTAGCCTTTCCTTGTAATTTCCTTTCCTTGCATTGCCTTACTATGACTTTCCTTTCCTTTTATTTCCATGTCTATCCTTTCCTTGGATTGCATTTCCTTTCCTTTGTTTTCCTTTCCATTTCATGCCTTTCCTTTCCATGCCTTGCCTTGACCTTCCATGTCTTTCCTTACCATGTATAGCCTTGTCGTGTCTAGGTCTAGGTCTAGGTCTAGGTCTAGGAAAGGTCTAGGTCTAGAACTAGATCTATACCATGACCTATACCTATACTTGGACCTTTCCTTGTCATGCCTTGCCTGGCCATGTCTAGCTTTGCTTTTCCTTTCATATCCTTTCCTTTCCTTTCCTTTCCATTTCCTTTCATTTCATTTCCATTTCTTTTCCTTTCCTTTCCATTGCTTTGCATGACCATTACTTGCATTTTTATGTATAGAATTCCCTTTCTATGTCTAGGTATAGGTCTACGTATAGGCAAGAACTAGGTCTAGGTATAGGTCTAGTTGATGGTCTAGGTAATGGTCATGGTGTTGGTCTAGGTATAGGTCTATGTCATGGTATAGGTCTAGGTATAGGTCATGGTATAGGTCTAAGTCCTGGTTTTTCCATGCCTTGAATTTCCATGTATAGACTTTCCTTTCCTTTAATTTCCTTACCTTTCCTTTCCTTTCCATTACCTTGCTTGCCTTGCATTCCCTTGCATTGCCTTGACTTACATCCATAACTACCTTGAATTATACCTAGACTATGACTTAGACCTAGCCCTTGCCTTGCCTTTCCTTGCCATGTCTGTCCTTTCTTTCCCTTGCATTACATTTCCATAACCTTACTTTCCTTTTCCTTGCAATACTGTGCCTTGCCTTCCCGTGCATATCATTTCCTTACCATGTCTTTCCTTTCAATTTCTAGGTCTAGGTCTAGGTCATGGTCTAGGTCATGGTATACGCCATGGTTGTAATACCCTAGGTTTTTTAGCCCCATATTAAATAACATATTTTGTTAATCTATGAAAGGATAGAGTTCCCAAACAATTAAAAGAGGCCCGTGTGCCTAGAAAATGTAATGTTTTGATCATTATTAATAATAAATACATCATTGGATGCTAGACAGGAAAGGACAAGAGTTATAGGGGGCTATGATTCCACAAGAGAGGGGTCTTGAGGGGATAAGTATTTATTTTATCTTTTATCTACCAATAATTGTTTAAGGAAGAGGAGTGGTTACATGAGCTTCTTGGGGAAGGCCATGAGGTTCTTGATTTGCAAGTAAAGATATAAACCCATCTTGTGGGTTGTTTGGGGGCTTCTTATTCACTCTTTCGCCCACTCTTCATTCTTCATTCCTTTCGATATTGGTTGGGGAGAGAAAATCAAATGGTGGAGAGAAGCCATGGTTTGGTTGGAAGTAGTTAATATTGGTGTATTCTAGCCATGAATTAATGCATGCATGCCTGAGATGCATTAGATTGTGTTATGTTTTTTCCACAGCTATGAATCCTGAGAGTCCCAACATGGAGATTATTAATCATATGCATTGGATCCATGGGAGGAGGTGGAAAACCTGAGGGACTTCGTGGAAGAGAAGGGGGTCCATTCTCTTGGATTTTGTAGGATGGGTAGAAAAGATCTAGTGTACTTTGGATTGTTGTGTGTGTTGAGAATCCTATGAGATCTTGAGTGTTGGTTGGTTTGGGAATCCGAGTGACACTCTGGAACTGTCCTTGTGGACTCATATCTCTATCTTAGGGGTGACATTGTTGTTGAGACTTAGAACAAAAATGTCTACAATTGGGTGGAATGTCCTTCATCTGCAGTGAGTTGGTGGTTCATTTCATTAAATATAAGTGCTCTCTCTCTGTCATGGTTTCATTTACCTATATATCTATTTCTACCGTGTATTTATTTATCTATGAAATTTGTATCTATAATATCCATGATTTTTGGTTATTGTTGTGAAAGACATATGGTTCATTTATTTTATATTGTAGCTTGAATTTGTATCTATTCTTGTGAATATTTCATGCATATTTATTAATTAAAAATTTGATCAGAATTCGAAATTAGTTACGAAGCAGGATTGAAGTAGCATGCTCGGTCTGTGGGTGGTTGGGTATGTTACAGATTGGTATCAGAGCTTAAGGTTGAAACAACAGACTAGTATGGTCTGGAACTATGGACAATGTATTATGGTTAAAAATGGATATGTCCTTGCAATCTTAAAGCTCAGGAAATATAGCACTGCAGAAAGAGATCCTTTGTGAAGGATCGTAGATTCGTNGTGATTATGGGAGACAAAGGATACGCATGGAAAAGGATGAAGTCGTGAAGTCTCGTTGGTCGTCCGATATGATAGGAGGCTAAGGAGAAATATTAGTCGTTGGTCGAGGTCATCCAGCGTTGGTCACTTTGGGAAGTTAACTCTGGGAGAATCAAACCATTTTAGAACTACTATAACCTGGAGTCCCGAAGTGTTGAAGTCCTGAAATCCCCTCGATCGTTATATCGAAGCAACATTTCATAAGTAATGCAAGATGTCAAATATGGAGCATATATGGTGTACCATCCATTCGATTGATGACATTTTGTATTCCATGTGGCTAGGGTACCATATGGGGACACGTGTCACCCATATTCAATACCTTTGGACCTTAACATGTTTATTGTTTAGTGACACATGGCACACATTCCATGGGTTCACATCACCATATGTGACATCAACATGCCATGTAATCTCTGGGAGTATGGCCTTTAGGGGTGTCCAACGTCTCTACCAATGAAAGTGTCAAAGACCGAAGTTGTGAATTCACGCAGACCATAGATATAAGATCCCTTTGAGACCTTTCTCAACCGTTAGATCAAGCAGTGGAATGATGATGTAGGCACTTCGACAAATATCACTCCAGGGGAGTTGAATGACTTGGGAGTTGTAATATCCCAGAGTCCCAGAGCTTCGAAGTCCTGAAATGAATAAGGACCTTCCATCCCGATGCTTGATTAAGTCATGGTCATTGGATCAACTAGTGGAATGATAGTGCAAGAAGAGGTAAGCGATCATTATCACTTTATGACCGCTTCAGAAGGTATCACTCAGGGGAAGTTGAACATCTTGAGAGTTGTAATGTCCCAGAGTCCTAGAGTAGAAAATTCATGTTGTCCATTGATATGGGACTCTCCGGGAGTTCTCGTGACCATTTGATTTAGCAATGGAATGATAGCTTAATATCTTCAACAATTATCACTCCAGGGGAGTTGTAATGTTTCAGATTCCAAGAGCGCTGAAGCCCCGAATTGATTAAGGTCGTCCATATCAAAATTTGATTAAGTCGTCAAATTCAATCTCATTGAATCCTCTAGATGAGACAATATCGTCCAGTCGATGGGAGATCAAATATCGATTGTCTGATCTACTAGTGGAGTTAATATAAAGGTTTCAACGAAGTTTACTCCGGGAGAAGTTGGAAGATTGAAAAGGGAGAATAGTTGAAGGTCGAAGTTGGGAGGACTTGTTCCTAGCACTAGTCTCATGATAAGGTAAAGGGTTCAATTAGAGGCGTGAAGGGCCTAGTAGTAACCAATTATTCGTAAATTTTTTTTGAACAAGCTCATGTGTAGAAGAATATAGAGGAAGGCGCTAAAGAGTGAATAAGCCCATGGGTTAGATCCATGGTCACATGGAAAGTGGATTTAAGGAAGAACCTGTGCAGAATTCAAATTATGTACTATTTAAAGGATTTGTGGAATATTTTGAGAAGATCCTATTGCAAAACAAAATAAAAGGGGTTGAATGCTATTTTGTTTTTCAGAAATCCATAACTTTAGGCTCAAATATCGAATTGGGGAAATATTAGAATCATTGGAAAGATGATTCATAGGAGGATAATGTTGGTTGTGGAGCCTGATTATCTTCCTGATGCAGAGGTTCTTTGTTTTCAGCCGTGTCTATACCCCATGAAGTATTTACACCCCAGAAGTATGTACACTCTTCCACGCGGGGGAG